>DWQT01003922.1:0-11838 GCA_018244895.1 Myscelus amystis hages | reverse complement strand
AACTTCAGACTGATGTTTCGAGACTGCAACCGCTGCAACTTCGTACTGTTACTTTTAAAAAAATGACGAATCTTGACATTTCACTCTCATATATTTTTCCTAACGCGCCTAAAGAAGTATAACTTCAAAAAAGTGGAATACCTCCTCCTTTTTGAAGTCGATCAATAAGTGCTTGATACACAGTCAATTGTTACCCGAGGCTTGCGCGTGGACGACCGTGGGCGGATCCTGGAACAGGCTGGAGCGCTCCTGCGGAGACAGGGAGGCCAGCGTCTCCAGGTTGTCGCGGAGGGAGTCGAAGAACGAGCCAACGTCGTTCAGCACACCTGCGGACAGCGCTATACTTTTTCATCATGATAATAATAGCGATGCACATTGGAACCATAACACTATCTATATATATAAAACTGAAAAGTGACTGACATAGTGATCTATCAACGCACAGCCCAAACCACTGGACGGATACGGCTGAAATATGGCATGCAGGTAGATGTTATGACATAGGCAGCCGCTAAGAAAGGAGTTTGTTAGGATAAAATAGGGATGAAAGTTTGTATGAAACTTTGTCAATTTTAAACCTAAACTACTCGTAAATCCTAATCAATAATTCAATATTTACAGAATAAAAGTATTAACAATATATAATGCTCACCAAACATTAACTGTCACGGAAAACATAATTTGACAACCCTAGCTATGATGGACGTGTGTTATGTGAATTGATGACCCTACATTCTATGAACGTAAGTAATTTAATGCTCCATAAACTTATTTGAATATCAATAACATGTATCTATCTTGTTTGTCACTGTAATTTGGCATTATTTATAACACGCGTATGAATAACCCTGTCATTTTATTGACGGATTATTTCAAGGGTTGATCGAGATAAACTCACATAGAATGCTTAAGTCACACCTGCACTTTCTCACTCAAACTTAGATGAGATTACTAAATTTAGTATTGAAGTGATTAGATCCCTTTAATTAATATTTGTTTTTTTTTGCACAGTTAAATGGCTAATTAATTATAAGCAAAGCATAGCCTACGTTATGGTGTCTTTGTGATTTAAGCAAAGATTAAAATACTCTTGATTGACACAGATTAAAAATTGAAAACTTTTTACAACGGCCATCTGTACAAAAGGCATTTATTTGCAGTTAAAGTTTTCTATTTTCAAAGCAGATGGGAATTCAAGAAGGAAATGTTCGTGTAGAATCTCTTTAACTGAGCTTCGTGGAAATGATTGGGCACAATAAAAGTTGAGAAGCATCTTTGATTACAAAGGGAAATACCGTTCTCCGTTCGGGAATCCGAATAATATCCGGTGACGTTAATATGGCTGCAGCTCGTAGTGTTGTGACATTTGACGTGTCGTAATATCTTCGCGTCTTTTCGAATAGGTAATATTTATTTTCATTATGAAAAGAATGATAATAGCACAGGTCTACCTCTCATTCTGCCTATCCCGTTAACAGCCTGGCATTATGGTATGAAGATATAGAGGTAGATTACAATTCATTATGCACAGTCGCAATTTTTTTAATGTCAAAATAGATATGTAAAAAAATGATTGTCGCTATTTTTTCTAAATTCATATTGTTCTACGTTCAAGACTATTTATTAGAGAAAAAAAAACAGACGAATTGAGTACCTCCTCCTTTTTGAAGTCGATCAAAAATAGACGGTGTCATGGCGTAACGGATATCACATACCGGAAGTGTGGTATAGATGTCACAACTTGACAGTTGACAGTTCCGAATTTAAAATACGAACGTCATACTTCTGGAATTTGAAATATAAATACTATATGCTTTAATATGTTTTAATAGACTAACATTTGAAATGAGTTATTTTCAAAAGTCGTTAACTCAACCATATCAAACATGCAACCTTCATCATATCCTGTAAACTGTAATCTAAATAATACGATGTAAAAAATACACAAGTCATATAAGTAATTTCGTTGCAATATGAACACAAAAAGTCTTAGGTGTTTGTTCTATTTTTCTTATTAAATCTAATTTATACACTTTTTAGGACCTATGAAAACAAAGGCACATTTATAAAATGGTTGTTTGCGTGTGTTTGAAGCCTATGTTATAACTGGATTTTAGTAACAGTAATACTTACTGATTATTTAAAACTTACAAAAGTTTTTTAGCCCAATGTAAATAGACTCCATATTTTTGGCCATAACACCTATGTATTCCAAATCTACTGTTTTCCAAATCTTAAAAACGGAATTTCCCTATTTCAAATCGCGACCTTGCTTTTTTACTAAGGCTGCATATAATACAATAAACGAAGAGGGTACAAAATTTATTAGAACAGCATTGATGTAATTCTATGCCGTACTCTTGAGCCAAGTAGTAACAGTTCAAATCCTCCTCGTATACAATCGCAACATCTGAATTACATAGCACACATCTTATTTACGAAACTTACAAGTTAACTTTTTTATGTGATAAAAAAGTGTATGAAACTATTAATATTAACAGGGGGAGAATTAAAAGGCCGTCTGTTTAAGTAAAGAGCGATAGAATACTAAGTTAGAACTTGCCCCAAGTTAAATAGACATCACACAAACCACATGACATTTATCACACTAAAGTTGATGGTTCTTAGCCGCTTAAAGCTTGATATTACGTGCATATAAGGAGAAGCGAAGGGGAAACTTAACAATCATAAAAGACAAATCGACCACGAACCTCCAATCCACATAAGAGAAGGAGATTAATTGATTAATTTTGTAAATTAATCGTGTAGGTTGACTGGGTTATTTGAAGGTTTAGGGCAAGGGGCAACTGAGAACCAGCGGCGAAGCCTGCATTGCTTACCGACGCCGACATACGGCGCGACAGCCTTACCGAGCGCGGGCGAAGGCTGCCGTCTCCGGCGGCCCGAGTTCAAAGCGGTGGCCACTGCCGACCGTTTGTCAGAGTTAAACCTGCAGAAAGACAAGATATTACTTACTTTATATTACTTGCTAAATATAACGCTGAAGGAAAATATCTTGAGGAAACCTGACCAGCTTAGAGATGTTATAAAGTGTATAATATTTTCTGAGGTGTGCGGAGTCTACCGATCCGCACTTGGCCGGCGTGGTGGACTATATCCTAAACCCTTTTCACTTTGACAGGAGACCCGGTCCAGCTGTGGACCACTAAAAGAGTGGGAAAAGAGCTGATGTCATTTAAAAATTTGTTCTTTCAAGACTTCTGTTGTTCCACTGTTAAACACGAGTAATAATTACAATTAAACAGTACGCTTTCAAAGAATACAATCTTACTTTGTAATATCATTGTCATAGTTTCTAGACACGTCTTCATCGATGTCTTCGGGCACCCGCCTGTCGATGGCGAGTTCCTGGACGATGCGCGGGAGCCTGTCCCAGCGGTTGATGGCCATCCATGGCTTCTCCGCGAGGATGCGAAGCAGGTCCAGCGCTTGGAGGTCGTTGTCGTGGACCTGCGCTGCGGAGAAGCTCGCGCCTGGGAAATGGATACTTCTATCAGATCAACAAAGCAAAAATATTCATTCACGGACAAAAACAGCACGCGTGGTTAACTAATATATTCCTACACGTGGTTGTTACTAATATATTCCTACATAAGTTCCACGTGTGATTTGAGGTAAACTCCGGGTGTATCAAAATTTTTGTTTAACATTGGCTACCGAACAGATCGGTTTGTGTTGATTTTAAATATCCTGTTTAAATATCAGATAATTTTAGCGTAATAATTACATAAAAATAAATAATAGTTATAATTATAAGTGCATTTCGTAAATCTATACGTAAAAGGCACAATGTGGACTGAACTAGTAATTGTGTAAAATCTTTAAATGTTCCCATTTTTATGCAAATAAGCGTCATTGTCTTTGAATATAATAAAAACACACGGGACTTGCATTGCGACCATAAAATATCGTAATAGCACAAATCGAACCGAGCTGTTGTCTCGTTTTTTTGTGTCTGTCCGTCGGGCGACACGTTTTGTGATGTGTCGTCGTGTTTCTGTTGTGTCGCGACACGTGTCACGTGTTGCACAAGATAAATTATCCGTGCTGTTGCAAACAATGGTTTCCGATCGCGCTGCTGGAACGGTTTGATGGTGAAATAATTGATGGTGAATAAAAAAATACTTCAATACCAAGCTTGATGATGTATAAATGGTTTTAATTTTGTTTTACTTAAAAAAAAATATTTTTGTATTTGTTTCCTTTTCTTGGGGCAAACAAAACACGCGAATAAAGTGATTATTTTTTTCTTTCTACTTTCTAATAATATATTCATGGGTCTGCGAATTTCCTCACGATATTTTCCTTCAAGCAAGCAAGTCATATTTAAATTTTAAATCAGTACATATTTGGAAAGTCAGAGATAACGCCGATGTGAACGCGGTTCCGTAGAGTTGGAGACGTACATTCTAACCACTAAGCTATCCCTGCGTTTTGGAAAGCCAATTTCATATTAAAGGCCGATCCAAAGCGAACTTATGGCCCTTTTTGAGCAATAAATAATTTATGTGCAAATATGATAATATCATATTTATGTATACTTTGACAAAACAGAATTTGTTGCATATTCCTTCGATCTGTCACATAGAATATTATATTTCTAATATAATATTCACGAGGGTACCAGCGTGCACTGTTACGAGTCACTCACTTAATCATACCGTACTCGTAAGATTCAAATTTTCATACGCGATCGAAAGGTGACCTTTTTCTGTCAGCGATAGGGGTAGTGTTACATGATTGAATACTTAATGTGACACCACAAGATAGAGGTCATAGACAGCTCAATAATAAGGTTCATGTTAATAGAATGATCTAAATAGGCGAATCCGGATTAAATTAAGACTATTTGTCTTGCAGATATAGAGTAGTTATAGAATATCTCCTTTTCAAAAACAAATACGTTTTTTTGCACAAATATTGATACAAAAGTTTTTACAGAGTTATTAGTTCAATGCATTTTGTCTATTACGGCGTAGAAATTTAAGAGATGTTCTCTAAAGTATAATTATCTATTATTGTTTATTAAATACATTAACATTATATTGAAGTTATTAGTTAAAAATGGCGAAAAACGTCAGTTTAGCGCCCGACGTTGTACATAATATTATATAATATTTTTTATTTGTTATCTGGGGTTTACAGATATAGGGCAATGAATACAGATGAAAAAGGCGGGAAGAAAAGACTACATACTTTTTTAAACCATTTATATGTAAGTTTTATATGTATTGCAGTAGACCGTTTTATATGTATTTCAGTTTTTAAAAGAATATAGCAGTAATATGCGTGGCAATAAAAGGATAGCTCTCTTGAACATTACGGATACTAACGCGTTTACTGTTCATGAATTACAAGCTCTCGCGTATACAGAACCTTATGATTACTTATACATTAACGTGAGTACACAATAAATTGCATTTGAAAGGACTACGGAAAGCTTGGGTAAGATAAAGCTGCTTAGACAATCCCACACAAATGTAATATATCCGTTACTTTACTGAATGTTTGTTGCGTATATGGAAAGTCTTCGAAAAGAATCCGTTTACGATTATCAAATATTACTGGCGAATGAGAAAAACAACATAAAAAATAAGAAATACAAATAAACGGTTTTGAATGGCATTCCATGAAAGTTTGAATATCGAATCTTTTTTGCCTGCGTGAGACGGAGTGAAATATGGTACAGTTCTTTAATTGTTTGAAAAATATTAGAAAAACATCATCCATAAAACTTATAAAAGAGGGAACAATTTAGGCACAATGTTTAATGGCGCCAAGAAACTTTTTCATTTATAAATTTTATATTGTAAGTGTAACAAGTTGCCCAAAGTTCTAATGACTATGATTTTTTAATATACCTAGGAATTTCGGAAAATTAATTTAACATAGAAAGTTACATTACAGATTATCCTATACAATAATAAAGGTAAGTTTACTTGAAATGGAATGGCCGTTGAAGTGTAAGATTTTTTTTGTGGATTAAGCTTGCGTTTCACTGTCAGCTCAGGTGATGTTAAATGCCTAAAAATGCCTATTCACTTTGTTTTGCATAAAGGTAAGTGAATGAATATTTGTAATTCCAACGTAAGACAGAAATGTCGTAGGGTTTTTACATTGTATGGATATGATATGAAAATTATTTAATGTCCATCTTAGTAAAGATATAACTACTTGCCTATTGGCCTCTTGGTCAAGTGGTTAGGTACCCTAACTACTAAATGGAACGTCATGGGTTCGATTCTCACGCAGTACAAACATTTGGGTTCCGAATACATTTGTTTGTTTTGCGTGTATTTAATTCATCCGCTGTCTGATTACCATAGGGTAAGTGCCTAGTTTGGAATCAGGAAGGGATCCCAAAATATTGTTATCATTAGAACTACAAATGTATTTGCAGAAGTTGTTTTTAAAAGAATGACAATGTTTTCATTCAGTTTATTTTTTTCAGAATTGTTTTTTGAGTTTATGGGTTTGCTATGTGTCTCCTCACAAAGGAATGGCACGAAATAAGTAGGAATAGATACGACGAAAGTGTTTGTGGTTTTTATTAACAATCAGAATAACATTTCGTAGTATTTCCACGCATCCTACATGTTATTTGATACAAATAATAGAGCAGAAGATATTTGTGCTCAAAAAAGACGACTTAGCGGTTATTTCGATATACATAACTGTTCATTGTTGTGTGAGATGTTCGGCCTCACAAAGCGACATATTTATATTCAGGAAGTTCTTTTTTTATAGTAAACCTCATTTAATTGTTGTCAGGCTATTTGCATTTCGAAAATATTTTTGTTATTTTTTTTCTTTTGACGCCTATATTTGTTACACAATTCGCATTCGCGAAAAGTGGTCTAAATTTGATTTTCATAAAATATCTGTAGGTATAACATCCAAGATTTTTATTTCTGAACGATGATATTACGACGAACAATGACAAATATTGTTGTCTCACTCTAACATAGATTTTTCCAGCATTTCGTGTTTTCATGATGTTTTCACTTTGGATTTCTTTTTAATAATTATTTGCCGTGCATCCAAAACATGGAAACTTCTCATTGGAATGGGGGTCTCGCTTTCCAACAGCTCTATCTATTTCTAATTGTTTAATTGTCTATGCCTGCAGTCATTCAATCAATCTTGAGTGATAACTTGATATGACACTAAAAATGCAATATTCCCGCCGCTCATAAGCAATATGATTTGATCTAGAATAACATACAAGAGCTATGTGTTTGATAATCAAAGTCTCCTAAAGATTAATGTTTTGAGACAGCTCACCGAGGACCTAATCACTAACAAAATCAAATTTGTATTAAGAGAACCAGACATTTGGTAAACAGATATAATATGTAGGTAATATCTATGAATGTTTGAATACATGTAATTTTATTCTCACACAGAACACATAATATCATCCCACTTGTCTAACTTATAAAGAGACCAGATTATTTGTATTTCATAAATTTAAATGAATACTAATGAAGTCCAGGTTTTTGAAACGATGTCGTGTTCAAATATCGTCAAAAATGTATACTTTGTGGACAGCTATAGTGAGGCTGGAGCAGGCAACCTCGTGGGAGGGTGCCATGACATATTATTATAAAAGGCACAATATGACGTAAATTTAAAAATTAATCCGTAAACTTTACATTAATCTTCGCTTAATTACGTACCGAGTTCTCTTACGAAACATTTAATAGAATTCCATCAACGAATTAACATTTCCCTGACAGTTTATACCATTAACAGTTTATTATTAAGGCGCTTTGCTTACAAGGAACTAATTATTAAACAATCAAGTGACTGATTTTAAATCATTGGCTTTGATTGTATGAAATTGTTTGACACCTTTTAAAATGGCGACTCTGTTGGCGGTGACAACTAAATTAAGGTACATTGTAAAATGTTTTGGCGGGAAAATTGGCGCGCATTTTTTGTTTGCAGCCCATTCATCCGCGTTGACATTTGAAAGGAACCGTTTCGGGTACATTTTTGTAATAACTGTAGGTGTTATGATTTTGGTTGACGCAAAATTAAGCTATCTAAATTTGTATATTGTTTAATATAGTTTCAATTTGAACGAATGTTTTGAATGCATTTGATTATTCTGTTCCTAGGCCTTAAAATATATGTATATGCGCATATTTATTGGCTTTCGACTAACCGAAATTTAATTTAATTGCCCCTAACGAAATCAAATAACTTAGCTATATCGTTATATTCTTTGTTATTATCGATTTTCCATATTAGTCTTCCCTGAATGGGAGTTATGGAATCACCAGAAACAACCATGGTAACAACTTATAACAAGTATATAAATTAGTCATTTATTCGTTTGCTTCAGCGAGAACTGGTAACGGATTTATTAGCAACTGACATTTATGTACGGACCTAAATCGTTGTACTAATAAGGTTGTCAATTATCAGTTTTTATTGTGCGAAGTGGGTGAAACGTGCTTAGCACGAAACTTAACAGCACTCCAGCTTTACATCTTAATAAGTTCGAATACCGTAAATGTAATATTTACAAGCAACAACCGCTAAATCACTTGATGTGCAAACATCTTTGCTAACTGAATAAAATATAACCTCCCAATTAATTTGGTGAAACTTCCTCAATTTTCGGCGGTAAACGGTAAAACACCTTCATACTTTCTTGATTTATTTTATGCATATTTGAGTAAAGGAACCTTATTTATTATGTACATTTATTTTAAGAATCATACTTGCTTGCCTACTGACTTATTAATTGGAACAAGTTAAGTTAGGTTTAGTTTTAAAATAAATGTCACAAAGAAAGCACAATTTTCTTAAGAATCTACCTATTTTATTTGAAATGATTAAATTTACGAAAAACAAAGTAAAGTTTGTTTTGAATGCATTTTTCTTACTACCGTTGGAGGGTTTCGTTTTATTCCAAACTAAACTATTCTTTTGACGTCACCACATTATTTAGACAAATAGTATTTCCATGTAAAAGTTATTTAAAAAAAATATTCTATTTGCACCAGACACCGATTTCGATAAGAATTATTAGCTTTCGTCTTTGATATCAAAATTAATTATGAATTTATTTCCCTCAAAACGAAATAATTAAAACACAATTAACGATCAATGATTTTACGATCAAAGGAAATCACAAAAGATTGTATAACGCGTCCATCTTTATACTGACAGCATATTGAAACCATTTCTGTTTTGCAATTGACTAGGATGATTAAAGTCTACAAAACTTTAGAGTAGGAAATAACATTTTACTACCTATAATTCGTTATAGGAAATATCAGAAAAATTAAACCCTATTATTTCAAAACTAACTTCGTAAAGTTATTGAAGCCTAAATCACATTTTTGCTCTGGCAAATTTGTATAAAAAACGCCTTAAATACGAGTATTTGTCCACTAAATGTCCACTAAACCAACTGGTACTAAATGGTATTAAATTTATGGGATCTAATTACTCTTTTTTTAATTTATTGTATCTCTACATTTTTCAAATGCAAAAAGGTATCAGCGTAAACGTAATGCAATACTGTTTTAAATGTTCTGATGCTTTCTTGGTTTCTTATACTTGTTTTGAATCTGTGTGGGAATCAAGTGTGTGTGTGTACCGAATGGAATTTAAGTAAATATACCGTTGTAAACCTAAGTAGAGTTGCGTAAAAATGAAAGAGCGAATTTGGTTTTTCGTTTTTCCCTTTTGCATAAACAAGAAACATTGTCTATGAATTTTAATATTTTGACCTTATTAGTTTTAGACATTACTTTCACATTTTTACACACATTTAACACAACTTTAGATACACGTTTATATTTGCATAATTGTTAATTGACTGAGACAGACATTTAGAATTCTGTTCTATTTACGTATGTATTTAGAACTTTCCAAATCCATGTGTTAAGTTTGTGTACTAGCATATCTAGTCTCATTTTTAGGATTTAAAAAGGCTTAAATTTCGGCGAATGAGTCAGCGAGAGAATTAATAAATGAGTAACTGAACCATAGTACGGGTTCTGCGTAGTTTGCAAACAGATGACCGTGCGTGGGTGGTCCGAGAGATCATTAATATATTATTATCTCAATAAAATCTTCAATGACATTTATCTATAACAAAGCGTAATATTGTGCGCCATTTTAGAATCACCACAAAATAGAGAAAGCGCTAAAAGGCGAAACCAATTAGTGTGCCAGTCCAATATTGCAACGTTGTTGGCGTTAATTAAACAGAAATATTATGTAATTGCCCGTAACAATTACTCATGTTATGTTTCATTATTCACAGCGAATTTATCTGTTTAACACCCTTATATTAGCTTGGGTGTGTATGTATTGTATGTATGAATGTAACGGAATCTTTGAGCTTCATTTCTACCGCTTTTCCGAAGTCTGATTAATTTGAAACTTTGCACACGTACCAAGGTCCCCATTATCCTTATTAGGATCGCCAGGATTAATAATTCTTTTACAGATCCTCTGTACGAGAGTAAGAGAGATAGAGTTTTCTAAGTTTTAGTTCGATTAGTAATAAAAGCGTGTTTTTTAGTTTTTTTTAAACTATTATTATAACCAAATCTGACTGTATGAATAGTTTTTTGCAAGTTTTACTGTAAAAGGCATGCAAACATGCAGACGGTGTCTCCTACCTTGAAGGAACCTTTTAATGCTACATTTGATGAACCTTATATTATAGCGTAGATATAAGTAGGTATTTGAAGAGACAAGCAGGCGTTCAATAGGGACGGGTCTTATCGTTTAAGGCATTATCTGCAGCAAGACTAATTTTAACTCTATCATACAATCATTCAATGCCGATGTAGTTCCCACAGGAGCCGAATAAAAAATAAAAATTGCCGTTTTATTCCCCAAGTTTCAAACTATTTCTATACTGAATTAAGATACAGTTTCAAGTTTTGTATATTTTTTGATTAGAACAGATTTCTGAATATCCATGACTGAAAATTAAATGATAAAAAACCCGTTAAGTATTAATTTTGATAGAAAAACCATCAGACGAAAACCACGTGACCGCGAATACGTTTAATGTGTTGCCAGCCTAAATTAATACCAAGATAATGCATACATTTAAGCGCCAGTACAATGTATAATGAATTAATACATTTCTAAGTATGTACTAGACGGGTTAGTTTAGATATTCTCATATAATAATATAAGGTCCATTACTGGACAGCTATAATAAGGGTACTTGGTGAAACCTAATTAAACTCCGTCCATTTGCTGGGTAATATACGAAAAGTTGTTAGAAGCAGTTAATTTCTGTTTCGGCAATGGTTCATTTTAAATGAACGCGAGGAAAAACGTTATTTATACAAAAAAACGTATTAAACTATGTAAATGTTTATACTCTTGTGCCGTTATAACTGCAGCAACAGTAAGGTAAGATGGCGGACGATTTTAGGTGATATTTTGTCATTTGTTTTCAATTCGCTTAAAAGCATTTCCGACACACGGTGATTACGTGCTAGCAAATGATTTTTTTTGTCACCCTTTTTAGTGCTCTGCTGGACCGGGTCTCCTCTGTTATTGAGAGGGGTTTAGGCCATAGTCCACCACGCCGCCAAGTGCGGATTGGTAGACTTCGCACACCTCAGAAAATATTATACACTATAACATCTAAAGTGTGCAGGTTTCCTCGCATTTTTTTTTCACCGTTATAGCGAGTGATGTTTAATTTAAATTTTAGTTATAAAACGCACGTAACAAGTCAGAGGTGCGTGCCAGGATCGAACCCAGACCTCCGGAGTGAGAGGTGGAATTTCAAACCACTAAACTGCACTGCTGATGATTAAATCG
>DWQT01003921.1:0-11838 GCA_018244895.1 Myscelus amystis hages | reverse complement strand
ATTTTTTTTTGAGCACCCGATAGCTGTACTACTTGGCACTCCAGGATTATCCATTCATTCTGGGACACCCTGTATATATTGAGTGTCTATCTAAAAATATCTTGTGAGGGAATAAAGTACCGTTGATTAACCCGGTTAAGACTTGCGCTAAAATACCTAATCTCCATATTCCGTACACGTGAAACTCTTGGTAAGTCCTTGTATAATATCTTCGATAAATAAGTCTTTAGATCGGACAAACTCAACTTCATGTTGTTCGACGATTTATAATGATAATAAAATTGAACATGTTTCGACAATACCAGTATCAAAGTCTTTTTATTAATTACAAGATCAATTTGTATAAAGACTTACAATATTTAGCAAAAAAACGTAAAAAAAAACATTACATGTTCTGATACCGAATTTTAAAAAAATTGGGAGTGCAATTCAGGCGGAATATGTATGTAACCTGTAAAAAAATATATATGTTACATACAATACAGGTAACAACAATAATACAGGTATATATTTCCTAAATTGGAATTAGATAGAATTTTCCAAAAAACCGCACGCATTCTCGCTATAATCTTTAATTGCTACATAATACTGTTATTACATCTAAATTCATTGCCAAACGTATAAATGACGCTGCTGATATAGCTCGCAAAATGCCCAGAATTCTCTCAAAGGCCAACTAGTTCTACATAACGCCGGTTTTCGCAACAAAACTATCAACCGCTAATTTTATTGTCTATGGATTACAAGTTTAAATTATCTGTGAATATTATATGTCATGTTATGTAATAATGGTTAATTCATGACGTACCTATTTAAATTAAAGTTAAAAGCGTTGACCTCGATATTTAAATATTTAAGTATATTTATTCTACTAGGCTAGGACATTAAAGCGCTGTTTTTACTCTTTGACAAACGTGTATGCCGACCACTAAATTAAAGAGGTTTATTATTATTTTATGCCTCCGAGTCGTGAGAGTTGAAGGTTAGCAAAGTCCTCTACAAGATGACCACAGCAAATGTATTCATCGGCAACGCAAAAATCGCCTGTGTTGTTTTCAATTGGAAGGTTATTACAGGCAAAAACATTAACACACTTCGCGTTCGACCGAGGAATGCAAATATATAAGTAAACTTAACAAGTCGTAAGACCTCTACTAGATCGTCTTAGTTACAAGTTATTTTAATCTATCACACGAATTAAAAGAATACCAACTTCTTCCGTTCAGTTCGGATAATCATCTTAAATTGAAACTGGTGCTTTTAAATTAATAATAACATGTACGAAATACACATAACCGGTAGTTATAAGCATATCCGTCGGGCAATGTTTTTGAAATACGAAATCGTTATTATCCACATTTCGTTAGTAGAATTCATCAAGTGTGACACATTAGGGAAGGGAGTAACGCCTACGAAAGATCTTTTGTTAAATCACACACCAATTTGTATTGCGGAAATAGTCTCGTGGGAACTGTGGTACGGTGAAGAGTAAAATATTGCTGCAATAACGTTGACTATTACAACAAAGTGTCCAAATAATTCCCCAACAGTAAGTTTAAAGTTGTCATAATGATGGAAATGAAATTTAAATGCAACTTCACCGGTACCCACAGTGAGCGAGGACCCTTTTTTCTATCAACGGCAATGGCGGCAAATTTAAATATTCATAGATTTGTTCTAGCTTTGTTTCGTTCGAGTTGAGATTAATTCTGTGGGATTTAATACTTTACGACAACAATACCGTTACAAGAAACGGTCAGACGAGGGACTGTGGAAGCCGTTCACATGCGCGCATGCAGTGTTACGTGGTCATCGGAGTTCACGGACAATTTTCGCCGACACTGAATCACACACAATAGGACTTTCGTCACTGCAGCTATATCAAATTTTTGTGGCCGACGTGATAATATCATCAAAGTACAGTATAAAAATATAAGAAGCTTGGTACAATGTTTATGGGTCACGTACGCCATCATTATTAATTTTACGATTTCACATGTTGAGATTATGAAATGGAGTAACAACAACCTCTTCTTTATGGTATGGAAGTGGCCAACGTGTGTGTGTATAAAGTCAAATAATAATTACTATTACTTAGGCGCAACCCAGCCATTTGATTACAAATTACGTACGTAACCTACGCTATGGTAACCAGACAGCTGTTAAACTACATACATAGGTATGTATATAATTTTTTGGAAACACATGTTCTCAATAGAAAAGTGAAAACACAGACATAAAACCAATAATTGTGCTCGTGGCATAAATATTTATTTTCCACAGGATTTGAATCGAAAATTCTCAAGCTAAGTATTCAGGTTCACCAGCCACTGGATCACCGCGCCAGGCGGTCCTGGATGCGCTTCTCAAAGCAACATTCAAATTCGTTTCTAATTTTGTCGTTTTAGCTATTTTTCATACAAGAACATGTTCGATAATTAGGCCACGACGAACAGGCTAACAGAACAGGTGGTCAAACATCCCCAACAGCTCTGTTAATTACACAAAGGTGTAACAGTTCCCAGTTGCCAGATGCTCCCATTTATCTCATTACGCTTTCCGTCCGATGACAGATGTTGCGTTTAACGTACGCGGCACGTGAAGGAATTTTCAATGCGGGACTATTGGTATACCTATGTATGGGTGACATGCATCTATGGGCGCATTATATCTTTCCCGCGTTTTCTTTGAAAACATAAAAGAACATCAACATATAACGAAAAAGTATCAAACTTAGTAGGATATGTTCAAGGATTTAAAATACTTGTTAAGGCAACGAGTACTTAATTTCGATGCATCGTTATCGCGACATCGACTTGAGGTGAATTAATGTAATCAAATGTCACAATTCTCTTTTTATATAGGTACACATTAAATTATTATCTAGTTTGGTTACCTTTTTAAGGTTCAAATGTATATTTTTACCAATTGAGTCATGCAGTAATTTGCATTTTGTGAACGTTTGGGACTTTTAATATATATAGCCTTAAAACATTGGTAACTGATCAACGATCCATAATAATAAAGCTACAAATTAGTATGCTGTTAAACAGTAATAAGACCGAGAATAGAATAATAAACAAATTGGAATTGGGTTAATGTTGTTATTGAGATTGGGTCACGCATTCGGGGTCTGGCTTGTACGGATTGTGTAAAACGATCTAATGTTACATCGATTTGTAGCACTAGCGTTGCATTAATGGTAACTATTTCAAACAATTTCGATAGTGAATTACGACAATTACGCGTTGGTTTCTCTCACTGACAATTTATACCAAGTCTGGATCCCAATCCACTACACACCTAGGATGAATTGAAAATCTTGTTTTAGTTTCATTCGCTGTAAACGTCGACTTTTTTTTATACAGTCATAAATGTTTATGTATTTATTATCATATATTTACATGTACATTATACATATATCATTATGCTATAATATTTTCTTTATGCGATGGTTATTAAAACACGTGTATATTGAAAAATTACATACATAGGTGTAACATAACAGCATTTATTTCTTATCAATCGTCAACCACGTTTGTCTTTTATGTTCCTACACTTTGTACTTTTTTAGAATATCACAAATACAACATTTTAAACATTTCCTGTGTAGTTATGTTAGAATTGTTTTCTTTTATATATATATATATATATATATATAAACATCTACCAGAAGTCAAATTATCCCGCCAAAATGCTACAGCGTCAAAAAGTAACTTACAACTTTTCCGCAGGCACATTTGTAATAAAGCCCGTAAGGCTAATGACCATACAGCTAAATTTATATAAGATACGTTACATTTGTAGGTATTTCATTATTCATTCGGATATTAAAAAATCGAGTCTATGTTTGATTTACGTATGTATGTCTGATACATAATAATAATAATACAATAATAATAAAGCCTTTTATTCGGATTACATATGTATACATTCACATTGTCTAATACATACTTAAATTTAAATACCTATCTAACTTAAAAACCTAATTATCTTACCTATGTATATTTTCATTACTATATCATGTTTTATATTTGTAGACAACTTTCTGTACTGAACTGGACTTTACCTGAATTTATTTCTTATTCGTATACCCCATATTAATTACATGTATTTTTAAATGCAGACAGCGTTGTTATCACAGCGAAATCATTACAGTACAACATCATTACCTACAGTGAAACAATATTCTAATTTGGTCCGAAACTATACGTCGTTCTGGGAGTGGTATATTGGATAAAGAATACTATTAACCACAAAATTGGAACTAAATCCAGCTATGTCTTTCCAAATACTTACACAAAAATTATTGTATCACAACAAAAACAATGTGAATCGTTTTTAGGTACTACATGAGGAAAACCAGTTTGCTTAGTTATATCCAGTACCTAATTATTTATCAATAAATCTAAAATGATTAATTTTAGCACGAAAATACCTGTACATAGCAATGGGTATAATAACATCCTACTAACCTGATATCCTAATATTAGGGTCGGCCGGCGTAGGCACTGGGCCAGGAGTAAGTTCAGGTCGAAGTTTCCGCAAGCCAGCCACCACCCGCGGCGCCGGCGACTGCTCCCCCACGAGCATCGCCTATTACCACAACATTGCACCACCAAACATTTCACAAATACACCCAATTGAACATCACATCCATAAGAAATCGTTCAATATGTAAAACCGCTTTGTCACAATAGATATGTCAAAACAAACGGTTGTCAACTGTCGAATTTGTGTTTTTAAAATTATTCAAATCTGATCGTTCGTTACATTTCGCGCGTAGCACATGTTGACGGTCGTAGTGGATCATAGGACCAATGACAACCCTCGAAACCAACTAGCCGGCCAGCCGGCGTGCCAATGAATGAAGCAGCAGACAGCGATGTTGATTTGTTCACCCCACTACTCGACTACTACGGCAATACGTTATAAAATTACGACAGCGTACTTGCTAGCTATAATTACGCCATCTGTTGTCGAGTAGATAACAAATCTTAAAAGTATCCATGAACTTTTTTTTATAAGTAAATTATTTTTGTGTTACATAATACAAGACTATTTAAACATTATTATTAATAATTGTGATAAGTTTGATGATAGAATATTGCTTAAGGAATACGGTTTTACGACTTCAGTGACATCTACCAATAAGAGGATTACTATTGAGGCCACCAGGTTTGTAGTACAGTTAAATAAGAACAGATGGCGCTATAGAAATAAGTTAATGACTATTTAAACTAGATGGCACGACGACACAGTTTTCAATTTCAGTACATGTAGACATCTGGTGTTGTAACCGTAAAACTATATATTGTATTAAAATTTATTTTAATGACTACATGTTGCCGATAGATAGCAGTATTAGTATCACCATTATCTAAAATAGTATTAAATAAAATTGTCAACAAATGAAAGTTTTATTCATTATTTTGCAATATTTTTTTTTCTTATCTTAAATATGTGGAACACAAATTCAGTTTCATTGGTATTTTGTTTATGAATATGAGAGACCAAGAAATTAGTTGATTTGTCATTTCTAAACTGACAGTGTTTACGAGTTTGTGTACCTTATTTCTGTAGGTATTCATCATTTACAAAAAAATTAATGCGTGATAATTGCCACATACCATACTACATGGTAGGTTTGATATTTGTGAAATTGTTTAGAATTAATGTCTATACTTTGAAATATCGTTTCTTTTTTGAGTACCTGCGTACTTGTAAGAAGTTAAAATAGAAGATACGAATTAAGTTGTCAGAACCGTAGTGGTTATAAGGTTTTTCTGTGCCTACCCCTCCAACACGTAGCAGTGAATGTATACAGGTATGTATGCAACAAGGTCATCAAAAAGTAAAAACATGAGTTAGATTATAAGGCAGTGTTTATTTTTTTCGTAATAAAAATCACACAATTATAAACAGTACTTATTTCAATAAAATGCTACACGTTTATTTTCTTATCAATACTTGTAAAATACAAAAATAGTACAAATCGTTAGGTTGGTAATATGCGGTTAAAAAAACCTACATTAATAGTTACAGATAAAGTTTTGGAAGACTAAACATTTCATCTGAATATTCGTAGGAAGACTTCGAGATCAAATAAATGGCACGTAAATATTTCAAATGCTACAGTTGTAATCCTCTTCTCGTGGTTAAACCTAACATACTCATATAAGGCACGAATGTGAGCTTACGAACTAAAGCATCAATAATACAATATCAAATTAAAACAAATTAAAGCTTTGTTGTGGAAGAATAAATATCACAATAATACAGTGACGTCGCACAAAAACCAATAGACTACCAAGGGCGCCATTTATTTATGTCTAATTCGTGTTCTGCCGGTGGTCCCTCTCGGAGACGTTCTTTTTTCTCCGCATAAAAAGCGTCGAGTTGGCGTCTTGCCTCCTCTTGTTTTTTATACTCCTGGTACTCGATCAATTTCCTTTTCTTTTTAGGCGGCAAGTTGCTGTAGTCCATCGGCGATTCGCAGTGTTCCGGAAGATTGGCTATCACCTCCGGTTTGCTCTCAATGGGGGCCACTTCTTCGCCCTTTACGCTATGAAAAGCGACGAGATTTTTTGGTGAACGCGCCGGTGGTTCCACTGCCACTTTGGCTGGTGACCTAACTTTTCTAAGATCCAATGTATCACCATTCGAAGTATATGGGGCGGGGGAATAATGATATCCGCATTCATTCCTGTACATTTCCTCTCTGTGCATGTAATTCTGTTCCGAAGCCAGGTCGCCGTGAATGTTCATGTCTATGTTGGCAACGGTTTCGTTGCCGCGTTTATCCATTATATGCTGTCTGATCTTTTGAAGTATCACGTCTTTTGCTTCAGCCGGCACCCTGTTGAAGTATTTACCGGTTCCGTGTCCGTTGTTAATATTATTGTCAGGGACAGTGTGATGAGGAATACTCAGCTTGTCTACTGTTGTTAGCAAGCCTGTGCCGTGAACATTTGTTTTGTGCGGCGCTCTTTGATTAGATCTGCTGTAATTCCACTGCTTTGTTGCGCTGTCTCCAGAGTACATGGAATCTTCCGCGTCAGAAGACGAACGATCATGATCGCTGTAGTAATGCTGTCTGTCCGATACAACAGATGACGGTGATGTTGGCGGCGAGAACGTGGGCCTCTCTGGTACTTGGATTGTAAGTGGTTGCGATGTTATCAGTCTCGACAAATGACTTATGAGGTTTTGGCTAACTTTGGAGTCTAAATCTGGTACGGACATAATAAAGCGGCACGCTTCGGCAGCGCACTGTCCAAATCCAGCTTGAAATTTTTTCGCTTCTACAACAGGATCTTTCGGGCTGTGCAACTTGGTGAGATGGTTAACGGTTAACTCAAGGATATCTGCCTTTTCCAGCTTGCTCAAGTTGTCGTCATCGATCTGTGGGCAAAGGAAAAAATCAATTAACTCACGCAGCAGGTGTAGGCCGAGTTTCTCACGTTACACGAGCATGAACGTCACATTAATATAACAGTACTATGCAGCGACTGGACCCTGTTTATTAATGGACCAGTACTTTTGTATTCCTGTTTCACTGCCCTATCCGCGGTGTAAGTGCCCACGTATAAACAGAAGGACGACCGGTCCACGATAAAAATAAATGGCGTGTTAATGTAAATGAATGAAAGATGAATAGCTTTTTAATTGTCAATAAAAACACTGCGCGGTTTAATTTTAATCTGTTAAGGCGTATATTACGTTAAGCATTTTTCTTTACTTGTTAGATTGGAATAGCAAAAGTTATACAAATTTACCTCTAAAGCGCCGACCATGAGATCCTTAAGTTCGTCTAAGCATCGGTTGATGCGTGCACGTCGTTTCCTCTCTAAGAGCGGCTTAGTAATTTTTTTGTACTTGGCCGTCTTCGACAGTGGCGCAGGATCCGACGACATTTTGTGACAACCTAGTGAAAAAAGAGAACACTTTTTATATATACTGCCACATAACAAGTAATATACTCGTACATACAATGTATAATACTGCCACATAACAAGTAATATACTCGTACATACAATGTATAATGAAGAATAACCGTTATATTTATTAATTATTAATTCTTCAATGAATGAATATGAAAATGTATTTTTGACTAAAATAAATTGGAAATCGTGAAACCAATATGTGAAAAATGTAGTACTTTTAAAATTAATACAATTCCTTCAATTAGAAAAGCACTTTTAAACCGACTCTACAAACACAGCCTCCCGTGAAATCATAATGAGGCGGGAAAATTCAAAAACGATGTTTAAGTACATTTTAATTACACCATTAATAAGAGTATAAAAATTAATTGTTAACCAATACACATAGCGTACTAACCTTATGAATCACAGATGAAACTAAAACTAAACTGATTTTAAATAAATGTTGGATGTACACGGTAGCTTTAAGCCGGACACGCGCGTCCCCGCCTGTGCCTCGGACGGTACTGCCTGAAAAAAGCCTTCGCCCTTCCCCCTTCCCCATCCCGGCCCTGCGCCCTTCCATTCATAGCATGCGCAGGCGCATGCGCGAGCACGTGTGGCCCGGCGATCAAGTTTCGTACATGCGTAACATACTTTCCCAAGGAATTAAGGCTTTTTTCTGTATAAAATATTCTTGATAACGTTGTTGACTCTTATAATAACTCACCGCACAGTCGCACGGTTTCGTGTTGACTTTTAAACTGGATGTTTCGTATGAAGCTCGTATTCTCCGCGCGGCGAACCTTAAGATTTTATAGCGACCCAACGATCGCCCATTGAATTTATTAGCCGTTTACCTACAGGTAGGAGATAAGGTTTCTGGTATCTTTAGTGGAACAATTATTTATAGTTATAAAGCAGAACGGAATATTTGTTTAATCTCACGGGGTTTTCCACTTGGGCTTAGACACGTGTTTGATTTTAAAAGCTTTTACATTTTATGTTCGTTATCGCTCGGCAACCGTTCGAAATACGAAAGAGATTATTGGAACAATTTGTCTGCAATATTATTTTAGGATTGTGTTTCACAGGTTTTAAAGATAAAGAGCTCCGTTAAGTTATTTATGTGTTGCAGAATTTCGTTTGTATGACCTCTTCTTTGTCGGCGAATAACTGAGGCCGACGGAGACAAGAGGATGTGAATAAAAACTGAAGTAACAAATGGGCGGCCCCGAGCGGGACACAAGTTAAATTGCCCTTGCGGTAACTTTTTTGACTCCAGGTAGATATTGGCGCGAGTCGCCCTTACAAATGTCTCCGGATTTTATCTTTGGCCCTTCTAACGTTTTAGAACCGTAATTAAATAATAAAATTAACCGTTTAAAAGCTATGTAATTATAGTTTTGGAGGTAGTGTAAAGTTAAGCTTTTTAAGTAACTTAAGTTGAAAGGAATGCGCCGCGTTCGGTATTTTAAAAAAGATCTTTTATGACACTACTCTAACATGGTTTTCATTTATATATTCCCCAAATATGTCTGTGAATTAAAACTTGTTTTAGTAAATACAATACGTTTTCAGTACCTTAGTTATATTACCTACGTTTGATATAATATGTACTTCTTTTAGTTACTTCGCTTCTGTTCGCTCAGTCTTATACTGAGCAATTCATTGATACATAAACCTCAATTTCTAGCTAAGATACTGGTATTTATGAATCATTTTTAGTGAATATGACATTATCGAATTGTGATTATGTTACATATAACTGCATGAAGAGTGGCAATAAGAAGATTATATATGACTGATTTAGATCCCTTTACACCGTGTGTATATACTCGTAAATTAGGTACTTACACTTAAATATCCTCGAAGGACTGGCCTCATGGCCGAGCAGTTGGAGACCCTGACTGTGAAACCGGAGGTCGTGGGTTCGATTCCCACCGAGTACAAACATTTGTGTGATGAGCACATTTGTTTGTTCTGTGTCTGGTCGTAACAAAAATATCTAAAGTATTATATAATATGTATATATGCACGTATATCAGCTGTCTGGTTACCAAAGCACAGGCAATAAATTGCCTAATTTGGAATCAGACAGCCGTGTGTGGAATTGTCCTAATATATGAATATCTAGAAACACAAGAGAGACAAACATCAAAATTCCTCACTTTACACGTCACGCTCTAAACTGATGTTATCAGTGTTAATTCCTGACGTCTGACGCGAGGAAAGTATTTAGCCGCCGGCAAACGCGGCCAGCTATGACTAAGCTCCTTTAGTTTCGTGAAACAAAACCTCCACATTATTTGCTCTCGGTATATAAATAATGACGAATGTGTCGTCTGGGATTGTGTTCGAGATAATTTAGCAACTTTACAGCTATTAATATCGTCTAAAACATTTTTGTCAGATGTTTCTGCTAAACTATAATAAACAATATGTATTTACGAATTAGAAAATAATGAAATGAGGCTATTATTCCATTTTTTTTTAAATTATATTCATAGCATTTGCTTCTGAGCTTAGCTGATGGTAGGACAGCATCTATCAGCCTTGCCTAAACAGTGCTCTGCTTTTGTTTTATATAATTTGAAGATAATCAGTTCAAACGTAAGATAATTAAAAGCAATCATATACATTAAAACAAACAGCGCGTGACAACCCTAATTGTTCTCTGTTTGTTTACATTACCGAGACTCGGAAACCTGATGAGATCGCACGGGATATTTTCCTTCAATGACGACCAATTGAATATTAATTGTCTGACACACGTCACTGACTCACCGCCAGCGTGGGAGGCAACTGAGACACGTATCCGACGGACACTACATTTGAATATAAGGCTGACTATATTATGTGTACGTCGCTTTTCTGTGTTAAATAAATCAGTTTCCAATATCTTCAGTCGATGGTTAATTGAATTTGTTTTTTAATAATGGAATTGTTTTTGACTCATAAAAGCTATAAAATTAATTTTGGGTACACCGTCACAATTTTTGATTTGTTGAAATCACTATAAAATTTAATTATAACAAAAATTTGGTAGTACACTTATTGTCAACAGTTATAATATTTCATAAATATTTTTTTTTTACTTATTTACATTAAAAAAAAAACAACTATAGTTTTTATATTGCCTAATGATTAAGCATGAGTTTCTGTCTTTTTGAAGAAACTATGTATTTATATTATAAATCTCTAAAAACACTGTACTCAAATATGAAAGTATAAAAAGTTGTGATTACTAGCAGGTTATATTTTTAATTAACCGTTTCCCTAAGTCTATGAAGCCCATATTGTAATGTAGACTGAGATACCAATGCCGACAAATGCCTGTATATCTTGAAGGCATGAAGTAAACTTGAAACCACGGATACAGCGTCTAGAAGCTTAGAGCAGAACGAATGAAGAAGTTATCTTACAAAGTTATCTTACAAGTGCCTACACACAAATGACAGGGTACAACTTGTATGAAATTATAACACTAACAATGTGGTTGCTGTTCGTTCACCAGTGACCGCAAAATGACACTCAATACGCTTCTGTCTATGCCTTGATTCCAATGAATGATATTGTAGAACCTACTCCGCATATTACTCACGTACTGGAGTATATTTGACCTTCGAATGTCTTGTTAATTGTCGATCGTCATTAGCAAGTAATTAATAGGTTTACCTTACTACTAAATTATGTTAATTTTTAAATTTGATCAGATCTGATGAGATAAAATGCTGTCAATATTTATTTTACATATAGGTACCTATAATTGATACACGCATTTTTTATAAATTAACCTAATAAATTAATCCCGTAAGAAGATATTTGGAATCAGTAAATTTTTATAATCTGTGGTCCGTCCGAGGCCCTCCTTCTTTATTTGAATTGGACTTTTGATCGGTTAGTTGCCGAT
>DWQT01003920.1:0-11844 GCA_018244895.1 Myscelus amystis hages | reverse complement strand
GCAACATTATATACTATAGTTAGAAAAACACAAATAAAAATATAAGAATTAAAAAATGCTTTTCATACACACGTACCGGTTCCGAAGACTCTTGACTGTCCCATCATCTAGTGTCTGATCTATTTGTATGGGGTACGTCCATTTCATAAAATATGTACCTTTTACATATTACATTAACTCATATTTTAATATCTTTTCGTCGCAAAAATATCGAACACACGATACAATTAAATACAATGTGATGAAAATTAAGATATTCAAAAGCAAATTAAAAGCATAACATGTGTAATTGTCTACACAGTGCTGCTCTTTGCTTGCGGCCTTTCTTCATGGCCAATATTAATAGAATTAGCTAAAATAAAGAAAAAAGAAGTAGGTACGTAACTTTTGTCCGACCAATATAGGACATTAGTCTAAGTAATAAAGTAACCATACTTTAAGTGCGTCATAAAAAACGGTTCGAACTGTTTATTTGTAACAAAGGTTGGAAAATACAAAAACAATTTAAATTTAGTGTGACATTTTTTTACCAAGTGCAAAGTAAAATGCGGTTTTCTGTATCGGTCCGCATGTTTAAACTGCAGGTTTATATATTTAAGTGTATATGCTTTTGACGGTCAAGTCATATAAGCAGCTTATTTAACGTATAAAATGTAGGTTAAATTGAAATAAATTGTATTTTATTTAAAGCTATATGCTTATTCCCGCTTCATATAGGTACCTACCGATTTTGCGACATTATTTACGATTTGATTACAATAACAGCATTCCGGCGCCTATAGTCTAACATAAGGTGCTTGTAAATAATGAAACCTGTTCGTATGTAGAGCTGTAACCTGTAAACCTGTTTACATATTTATACCTACATTGTTTTTAGAACCGACGGCCGCAACAAAGCTGCCACGAAGCGCCCACGCATCATCTCATAACCGCTTTATATATGTACATATAATTCAATAACAATAATCGGATTCTCCTTAACATCTCCTTGCTCACTCGCATGAAATGGCATTAATCCTCTAAATCACACCCTAAATGCATTCTTGTAGTCTTATAAATAGAGTTGTTTATCGATCGTGGATTCTGATGGAAAGTGTTTTGTAGGCTCCACACACACTTATTGTCTTATACTCTACATGCTTTGAGATGCTACAAATGCATGAGATGCGATTTACAAGGATACAATGTGCTTATAGAACTACAGAATTAAAGTGGATAATCATAGACCTTCTACGGACAATATTGAGTAAATTAAGAATGCACCATTGTAGAGTTGGTATGCTAATAGATTAGGGATGAAATCAACGTACAAGATAAACTATAAAAAGAAAAAGATAACAAGAAAGGATAAAAATAATGACTATGCAACAACGGGTACCGCCTATCATGTAATACCTGCACTAATTCACATTAATATATGTACATACATGCAAGGCGAACGAATTTGTCCGTTTTTACACATGAAGTTCACATTCCCGCAAGCTGTTTAGTTTGCCAAATTATCACCACTGCATTACAAAGCTATGGTCTGACTGATACGTAGATTGCAGATAAGAGGCAATTAAGCTCGACGGAATATACGGGGGGGCATTCGTTTCGCACATTCGTAACCACTTTTACAAAGGCACTTAATAAATAAAATCTCATATTTGCGCTCCGCCACGGCCCAATGATATATAACGTTTGTTAATTAGGTTATCTTCCAGGCGGTATCTACAAAGAGCGAAGGCTTAAAAGGCTCGTTGATATTAAAAATGCCGCTTATAACTTTTATCATAAATCACCCTCTGGCCGCGTAGTAAGGGCGCGCGAAAAAATGCGATCTACTTTGAACAAAAAATATGCAAGTAATGACGAACGCGCCCTGAGAGCTTTTTTAAGTTCTTCGAGATGGTGTGCTTAGAATTAATTATCGCAAGACGGAGTCCGTAATAGCGAAGTGTTGTCACTGACGCCCTAACGACCCTATCATGACATTAAATTATTCTCTGCTGTGTGCTACAAATCTGAGGCGCGTTTTCAAGTTATTGAAATTTTAAAAATATATGACAAAAACATCTATTCTAGGTACGTATTATCAATAAAATGATATGTACATGTCCCGAAGATAAGCAAAATATAAAATTTATATAGATAATATGAAAACCTGCGCCAAAAAATGATCTAATAGAACATAATTGTCGGTACTTAGACATGACCGTTACGCGAAGTCAAGTTTTACAAAATAGCACTTACAAAATAACAACGAACTCGTGAGTAAATTGCATCAAAGTTTATGTTAGTTTTCCTTTAGGCAGCGGCTGTGCAAACGAAGTCACGTCAAGTCGAAACAAACACGCATACTTTTACCTCTAGGCAATGTTTACATGAAACATTTGTATTTTTCTATCCATTGCTATATTGTGAACAAATTGTTTTTTTGATATTAGAACAAAAACAGCAATGTTCTTTGAATAGCGATTTTAAATCTAAGTTGTAACGACAAACACTATTGCAAGGTATCGGAAACGGAAGCGCCAGGTTGTGTCGGTAATGAATTTGCGAGGGCGGTCGCCGCCCTAAGAAAATAAATTGCTTTAGTTTTCTTGGTTTCACTTCAAACCTTTTGCTTTGTTTTATTACTGTACAGTAAATGACGCCTAGTTTGTAAAACGCGGTTTTAATGTTGATATATTCGAGGGTAGAAATAGACAGTATATTTTGCAAGGTTCGCTACTTCAAGTGATAATTACGTAAAGGTTAACTATCATTACAATATTTACGCCTAATACTGCACCTAAAATAAGGAATGTAATAAGAAGAAACTTCTAGAATTTTTGCCATAATACCAAATGACGTATATATTGTTTTGATTAAGTCCATTTGTTCTTGTCATTTCTGTAATTTGTAACTAATTCAACAGTTTCTACACGTTTCATGCTATTTCTGACAGCCACAACAAAAGTAGCGACGGCCTCGTTACTGAATCTGCTCCAATTGTAGAAGCAACGCAGCGTGACCGCGATATCCAATCGGAAATCAATCTCCTATCAAAACCTGTGGTTCCGTACTCACTGTTTTTATGGGTGTTCTGAAATCAAAAACAATACTAAACAGTAGGTACAATTGCTTACATCACTATAATGGATAGAACTGAGACTTTTGATGCCGTCACAACTGCAATCTTACGAAATAATTAGTACTAGCTACATTGACCTAAAAACGTTATAAACAAATAAGTTTTTCATTATAAATAAATACTTTTTGGTATAGTACCTTTATCATTTCAATGATAAATAATCTAATCAAAACAGTAATTTTGATGAGAAGTACCTATGCAATTATTCTCATCGCGTTGTACTTTTTTAAGATAATCAAATGGGAACGGACCCAAACGAGTTGAGATCGTTTTTAAATATGATATACATAAATACCTACATAGTTTCCTTAAACAGTAATAGCTTATAGTTCCAAGGCTGTGAAAGCCTTGATTGGTGCGATCAACATCCGTTTGACAGGTATCTCGGGTGTAAATAGGTTGCGTGGGCACGCCGAGTACGTACCTAGTTCAGTCTGCAAGAGTCCGCGGGCGGGATAATAGAAAATTCAATTTGTGAACCGCGGGGATGTAGACGAGTGACCACAAAAACGCTCACCAAACACTAAGCGCCGTGAATAACAATTATTGCGTTGATTACTACGCCGCGGCACGTCTAATAATTCACTCTAGGGCCTAAACTCTGTAATTACGCCGATGGAAACGTCGGCTCACCGTTTGAGATAAAAATCGGGCTCGCCCGGCCGACCTAGCGAGAGCGGCGTCCCTCCGCTGCCCTACCTAATTGCACACTTTATACCAACAACTTAAACAATTTTTTATAAGCAACACAAAACGAATCATTTTGCTATCGGAAACAGCGAATTGTATCAACAAACAATCGCAGGCATGATTTCACGGTCCGTTAGGAATTCATTTCATAAGTTTGAAGAGCACCTACGATTCAATTGCTCTAATTAATATATTTTTTTCTTAGAACGTACCTGTAACGACATTTACATAACTAAGTATGTTCCCATAAAATAAGAGAAAAATCCGAATCACGAATTCACTTATAAAAACATACCTATTTATACTATTTCTATTTTCATGAATAATTACCAAATTTATTTGAATATGAACAATTGATAGGTCTGAATGTACTACACATTGACTGCTCTACTTGCATTACGAAAGCCATCCTTTACGGCCGATCGTAACAGACAATGTATAATATTATTTCCTATAATTTCCTAAGGTGGGTTTTCTCTTTGTTTACCAACAAACCTATTAAAGTTTGGAAGTGGAACAAGCATAGCTTTCCGAGAGGCACGCGGCGGTGCGGTGGACAAATTACAGGGCGCCGCGGACTACGTACACCGCTCTGTTTCACGGACAGCCATTGCCCAAACATTCGAATTAGACAATAATAACATGTAATATATCGTGCCTAACTCTAATACAATCGACTTGTTTCTATTTATTGGTGGTATTGGTATTACAAAAATTGTTTAATATACCTACATGTAAATTGTGTGTGGTAAAACTGAATTCGCTATTATTTATATAATTATAACTAAAACGATGCAAATTCTTTAGTCTGATAAGTATCAGATCGATGCCTCAGTATTCTCAAAACCTCAGAACCCAAACTTCCAGAATACCTAAAACTTCTGTCTAGGTTCTAAAATCAAATCAAAAACCATTTACGTCAAAAAACCTTTGATCATTCTGTGTGCTTATTTCAGCCACACCATTTTTTTAAATATAGGTCACCGACGTTTATAAAAACACCTATTCGATTTACTTTACAACTAGTATTAGATACTACGAGTATGATATGACTAGTTCTCCAAATAATACTGAAACGAATCATATACGTCTAACATTTCACAAATCTACGAGTTTATTGAACTACTAAAATCACACTCATTAAAAAACAATTATAACATTGCGTATCCGATCTTTGAAAAGGAAACGTTAATTTCGCAGTACCTACACATCTCGGTAACAGATTGATGGATGAATAAATGGCTACTAAAAGATAAATTAACGTAAGTTTAATATGGCTACTCTTCTATGGATCATATAAAAAATCCTATTAGATGGTCGAACGCATCCAAATATTAGACAAAAACGCGATGGTAACCTAGCACTGAGACCTCTCGACCATTAGTTGTGCAGCTTATGCATTATCCGTGTTGTAATATTTCGAACGCCATTTTACTCCTTGAGCTTAACATAGGTAATAGTTTCCGAAATATCTTGTTTCTACGTATTACTAGAATAAATAGGTGTTTACAAGAAGATACAAATGATAGGTACACGTAATGTTTTTTTGATTTCAATTTCTCACTGTTAGCAACTTTGATCAGATTCCATTCAACGCAGTGGCAATAAAGTAATTGTTGAAATGTAATTTTTCGATTTAACCACGACTCGACTGGTTTGCAGAGCGAGCGCAATGGTTGGTGCGTATGTAACATTAGTCCAAATTCTCGCTACCAATAACTACCGTTTATTATAAAGGGTGAAATAAAGCACATTCCAAACAAACAGGACCGGCCGGTCGCAGGCGGCCGCCATGTACAAGGTATTCGGTAGTGCGTGTCACAGGTCGTGTCTAAACTCATCAATCTTGCCTCCATTTAATTTTAGAATAGAATAATACACGTAAGGCGTTAGGGCTGTCGCTCAAAGATAGCATATAACAAGGCATATTATTGAAACGTTTGAAATATGCGGATATTTATAAATTACATATTACAAAATAGAAATTGAAACCATTATTATTAAAAAGAACTGGATATTATTAAATAAACCTTTACCTAAACAAACATTTAGTTATTATTTACATAATGCTTAAATGATTTGTTTTTAGTATAGTTATTCAATTACAGACACTCTGAAAATGCCTATAACTTCATTTCAGCGATGCCGATCATGCGATGTGGTGATGTCGTTAAGTATTGCAACCCTACGGCGGCGCATGAAAAGGCTGCGTTCGCGTCTAAACAAAAGTCGCGCGCGCTCGCGTGCACAAAGCGGCGCGCGGAGCCTCCGCGATGGAATACGGCCGGCGACGCTATTGTCGATTCACAAAAGAAAGGCAATCATTCGACATGAATAAATATCTTTGAATAATGGGCCCCGCTTCCTATAATGAAATGTTTTATGTATCGGAATTATCGCGTACAAATCGCTTTGTACCTCACTGCTCTTGCG
The DNA here is from genome assembly GCA_018244895.1 of Myscelus amystis hages. Lineage (NCBI taxonomy): Eukaryota > Metazoa > Arthropoda > Insecta > Lepidoptera > Hesperiidae > Myscelus > Myscelus amystis. The sequence goes on along the minus strand of DWQT01003920.1, from coordinate 5,603 downwards.
TGTACCTATCTAAATGTTCCGTTCGAGTTCCGCAATTTGTTAACACTATTCTTCTCCTTTGATTTACTGTCTATACAACATTACCATATTTCACACTTCTTGAGTGGTTGCGCGCATTAAGAAAGCGTAAAATGTATCTAATGTATAAGAAGGTAGAAACGTTATTAAGGATCATTAACGTTTCATAAGTCCGTAACCTAAATTAGTAACCGTGTCGAGCTAATCGTCTAGAACACAACGTTTGCGCTGTTTACTTAATTACAATCAATATATTATACGTGATTAATAGGATCTGACACGAAACAGTTTATTAATAATTCATAGTAATTCATAATGTATCGTTAATCATGAGCATAAAGAGCTGGCGTAGAAGTAGCAATCTGCTACGCAAATCGTCTACGAACATAAGACTACGGTTTATTTAACAGTCTACGTCTATTTCTCTAATAATTACTAACATGAGGCCTTACATTGATTATTAAAATATTAGAAATTAATATTCTCGGAAACTGAAACTAATTCAAAAATAAAACACATTTATAAAATCGAAAGAAGATCCAAAGTGATGAAAGATCTATTCTATATGCGACTCTGATTTTTATAATGTTCCATTATATTATAATGTTCCATAACGCCAAACTATATCATTGCATATTGTAAATGTGTCCTAAAAAATAAAACTAAATGAATATATTACGAGTACGTTTATAATAAAAGTCGTACGTCACTCTGTCTTCAAAGGTTTTTGGATAACTTAAACAAGAATGAATGAATAAAAAGAGTATCAAACAATGTCTCATCTAGCAATTGTTTGTAGGGGGGTTGCGGTAGATATTTTCCGGTTAGTTCCCGAATCTAATGGCATTAATTAGCGGGAGCGACGGACGCGGGCGGCGGAACGAACCGGCGCGGGCGAGCGGGGCCCGCGCGCCTCCTTGTAAATCAATTCCATTTAATTCAATTTGACCGGAACTTCCTCCCAGACGCTTGTCCGAGTCACGCAATGCCCTAGATTTTGGTAAGAAATGTATGGGGAACTACCTATATTATCTAGTAATCCTTATTAGAAATACGTATTTTGGCCATTGCTGGTAAGTGATATTTAATCTCTCTCTATAGGAGATTTACAGCGATATATTGACTCATTACGATATCTCTGGAATCAGAAGACGTAGAGACTTGAAATTTGGTAGGAATATTCCTTTCGGCGAGTACACGTCAGCTAAGAACGGATTCTACAAAATTCCACCTGCAAGGGCGGTTGTACGGGTGTTAATTACAATTTATACAGCAAAGAAACTTTTGCCGGGTCAGCTAGTTATTAATATATTGGAACAAGTTTATATTTAGTGATCTCTTCTCAAACTGTATTGCTGTTAAAAAAGTATTATTTTTCTTCATACCGAATGATTACTACACATTTATATTATATTATATTCTACATCGTAACACACAGCAGAACTTACGCTTTTGTGGATGGCTAGCAGAAAACTGAACGTACATTTGAACGTACTAAAACTACACATTTTATATAGATCTCAGAAAGAAACTTAATTTTTAAAGCCAGCGACTTTATAATACATAAAACATGCTATACAGAGACATATTGGCCTTTGAGCTATGAAAACTCCTTACAAATATCTGAATATTCTATGATTACACAACAACAGTATAAAACCGTAACAGCCTTTTGTATTTTATTCTCTTCTAACACGAAAAGAACATGACCTTGATATAAATAATTTCTTAACTCGCACCTATCCAAACACAAGTGTAACCTGTCACTATCTCCCACCCACACATAATGTGCTGTAATAGAAAACACATCAAAGGCTAATTCAATTTCTCGCCATTAAATTGAAATTGATCCACATCGGGTTTTTTTTCGTATTGTCTGTACGCTAAGCAAGACGCGTAGAAATACCAATAGCGGTATGTGGTAAGTTACCAAATATCCCAATTTTAATCGGATATTCCACTCATTAACAAAGCTGTGGTAATATAAAGAGTATTAATCTCATTTCATCAGCACACAAAATTCAAATCTGAATTAGTTCTGCAAAGACATTAGATTTACCCGGTGAAACTCTTTATTACAGACCATTGAAATTAAAGACAATTGATTGGGTGTGACTAGTACTTCAGCGCAATATTACACGTGCTTAGGCAAAGTTCCATATAAAAAGAATACATCACCTAACCAACTCAGTCTATGCGTAGAAAATGGAGGACTATTTATGGGATAACAAAATCATTGAATTAACGTAAACATCGGTATACGTAAACATTTATGTAGGTACATTGGAAAATAAAATAGATAACAGATGTTTTTGTTTTATTATTGTTATTCTTTTTAAATTGTACATATTGTTTAGGTAAATATGTTTTCAAAATATACGTTTTATTTGTTTCTTTCTTTCAGGTAAACGGTATCCGCGGATATAATACAAATACTATTGTGTACGCTAGTGAGTAGTCTCGTTGCCTTGCGTTGTAAGTTATCCCGTGATAAGTTAGAGAAGTGGCAACAGTAGCCTTCCGCTCGGCCGGCCGACCACACAGCTCGCGCGGTCACGTTTCCAATGAGATCGGTGCCGCGATGACACCCTTGAAATGTTTTTAATGGTGTGATTTATAGAGCAAATTAAACATTTGACTTGCCGTGAATTCGACGCTGAGTGGATCCGTCACGCACGGACACTGAGACGAGCTCTTGTACAACCGCGTACATTAAAAGGAATTAGCGTCGTCCTTCGCTCGTTAAGTCGTATTTTATGATTTTACAAATATTAACGTATTAATGTTACGATTACTTTATGAGGTTAGGATTTTTTTATTTCCCAACATCATAATAACATTATATTCGTGCTTCTGGTTTTCTAATCAATTATGTAACTACCCCTATAAATGAAACACTGAAAATACTGTCAAATAATTGTGACGAATATTAAAGCTAGACTTGTTACCTGTTTTATGTATTGTTACACAAGTACTCAAATGTTTGTGTATGATTAGTATCTAATAAAACAATCTCAAAAACAAATAATCTTCGGACATTTGGGTACATACGCGCATTCCTGAAATATTACATGGATTTATTTTAATCTCCAGTATTAGCAACACTGCTACTGCATTTCTTGAACTAACCACTTATTCTTAATTAACATTGGCTTAACTCTTAAAGAATATCACTAGGCATCAATATTTATGTTTATAATATCCTAACTTCCTAACAATACGTAATTAAAACAAGCGTCGTCTTTGCTTGTATTGGTAAACTGTGAACACTTGTCTAGTGAAATGTACGTATCGGAGCGGAGTGTCAGTACATTAGTAGCAGTGGTCGCAACTGATTAATACGCGTCGCTACCGGCCGCTTTTTGTGGCGACGTCCGCGCGTGTCCGTGAGAACCGATTTCCAGTCGCGGCCAATCGATACCACCAGCCACTTCCTTCATAGACGCCGGTACTTATAAACTTGTCGTTGAATAAATTTCACACTGTCCTTAAGTATTATTTTGTATTAGCCGATATTACTTAAAGTACACGACACATAATACTTATGCAATTGTTTTTATACTGATTATGTTAAGCAGTAATTCGCGTTGCATCGTATTTAAATATTTTGTAGGGGAATATGTTTGGCACAAATCGGTAAAACAATTTCCTTGATATCCACACAAATTATGGAACTGGAAAAGGCGTGGGTTCTTTGCTGCTTAGGTACTGTTAAGTATTTATATCTACATGATTTTATTATTTTTCATTTATTTAATATAGCTAAAAAATTAAAATTGGGATTCTTAAATTTATTAAAACATGACTTACAGAAAGCGTTGAGTTTAACGTGTTAAATTAATTTTTACATGTAGGTACATGTTTTCTACCTTTCTAGACACTTATTACCTGATAACCAAAATACAACAACATAAAAATAACAGATTGGTGGTACAGTTACAACCTGAGAAGTACGATTTCTGTAAACTAAAAAAAAGTTTTACCCCCCGTGAATATTCTTAACGCCTCAAAAACTCAATAGCGGAAATGAAATTTCCATGGTTTACTTTATCCAGTTTTCTTGTAACTCTTATTGTTTACGTCCAGAAACCATCAATTGCATAGCGGTATTGATCGGTTTAGGTACTTACGTAAATAAAATATTGGGCACGCGATCGTGTGGCGTGCTATGACGCAAGCTTTAGTGTCTTCTGCTAATGTAATATGTAGTGGCTGCCAGTTAGAACTTAGGGATTCCTTTTTTTAATCCCTGCTCTAGTGGGAATTCGGGAATTTTAGAAAAACATGGACCTTGGTAGAGAGGTCATACATCACAGCTAAGTTTGAAATTTAGAGACTACGTAAATTGTTATATATATTTAAAGAAAATGTTGTGATATTGTTAATATTTTGCTCGATAAAAAGCTGGCTGGATACACACGGTTTCTGTAATAAAAGTTAACAGACCATAAACCACCCATTTCGGTATCTTTTAAGATATAACAGATTATGCAAATTGTTTATCAAGTAGAAGGAATTATTGCGTACCATGACAAATTATAATTGCAGCATTAAGATGTGTAGTCGAATATTGTACATGAAAACATTTTAAATTGTAAAAAGATTAAATTTAAATTACCTTCATAGATAATAGAATAATATATGTAGCTCTTCAGCGACGTTCATAACAAAGCGTTAGAAATAAAGTTATGTGCGATTATGCTTGTGCTTGTGTTTTCCGCTTGAACTGTCTAAGCTGGACATTACTTAGGACTTAGATAGCTACATCATGAAAAAATATTTAAATATGGTTACAAGTACCTACAGTAGGCACTTTCAATCATAGTGTTCAGCGGTGGATTTACACTAGGGGCAGTCGGGGCAAGTACCAAAAATTTTGAAAGTGAAAAAAAATTTCTTTTTAGTCTTATCAAGATTCCGTAAAATATGGATAAATATATGTATGAAATAACCTGATAGTTTCAAAATATAAAATTAGTTTTCATACCTTAAAAAAATTAATAAAAAATCAGCATGAAAACGTCTTTCTACACGTATTTCCCCCCTTAAGTAAAATTCTAGTAATAGGGCGGGATTTTTTCCGGTGCCCAGGGGCGGCAATAAGTTTAAATCCGGCCCTGGTTACTTTACTGACAGACATACGAGTGAAGCTAATATAAAGCGTGTAAAAACATCTGTAACGCGGGATTTTTTATAGCGCGCTGGCAACACCAGCAAAGTAGTATGAAAGTGAGCGATGTACGGCGATCCGCGAGGGTCCGTCGAGTACCGCAAAAATAATACATGTAATTTCTCAGTTGAACCCCACGAAACCGTGTCCATCAGCATATTTTACTTACCGGCAGAATAGCCATCGGAAAGAAAATGAAACAATTGGGTCTATTAAACGGGTTTATTATAAAAAATGTCTATCATCACTCGACAGCAGTACCTAGACTAGTTCGCTAGTTAAAACGAATACCTACGCATTATATCACATGCTTAATGGAACACTGACTTATTAAGAAGTAAGTTAAAATTTTGTTACGTACAGATACAGGCTTCTGTTAGCGCCATCTACCGTTTACCGTTTGAATTACGTTGAA
>DWQT01003919.1:0-11846 GCA_018244895.1 Myscelus amystis hages | reverse complement strand
CTGAGGTCTTCCAGCGACTCCGCCAGGATCACTATATCGTCGGCAAATCGGAGGTGTGTTAGGTGTTCGCCGTTGATGTTAATTCCCAGTCCGTTCCACTCCGTCAGCTTGAACACGTCTTCCAGTGCAGCGGTAAAAAGTTTCGGGGATATGACATCTCCTTGTCTAACACCTCGCTGCAGCTGGATGGGGTCCGAGCTTCTGTCGTGTAAACGGACTGACATTGTGGCTGCATTGTACACACATTTCAACGCCTCGATATACCGATAGTCGATCTGACATCGCTGGAGAGACTCCAGCACGGCCCAGGTCTCGATAGAATCGAAGGCTTTTTCATAGTCCACATACGCAACGCATAGGGGCAGATTATACTCCTCGGTCTTCTGTATAACCTGCCGCAGCGTATGTATGTGGTCCATGGTACTATAGCCTTTTCGGAAACCGGCTTGTTCGGGAGGCTGGAAGTCGTCAAGTCTGCGTGCGATCCGATTCGTTAGGACTCTAGAAAACAGCTTGTAAACGTGGCTCAGAAGTGCGATGGGCCTGTAGTTCTTCAGTAAGGCTTTGTCGCCTTTTTTGAAGAACAGGACCACTACACCTCTGCTCCACGCTTTAGGCGTAGTTCCGCTCCTGATGACGGAATCGAACAGCTTCTGGAGCGCCGCTAGCATGGGTGTACCCCCAGCTCTTAGCAGCTCGGTCGTGATTCCGTCATCTCCTGGTGCCTTGTTGTTCTTGAGCTGTTTCAGAGCCCATTTGATCTCATACAGACTGACGTCCGGGATATCTTCGGTGTAATGTCGGGTTAGTTTCGCTCGCTTGTCGCTAACCACCTTGGGAACGGGAGCTTTGGAGGAGGTATACAACTGTCCGTAGTATCTCTCAATTTCTCTCAGAACTTCTGGTTTAGACGAGACTATGGTGCCGGTTTCGGTCTTCAACTGCGTCATCTGGCTTTGCCCAATACCCAGATCTCTGGCGAACACTCTGGAGCCTCGGTTTCGCTCGATCGCGTTTTTCACACGATTTGTGTTGTGAACGCGTAGATCGCGCCGCCTACTTTGTGAGATCTGTTTATTGAGCAGCCTGTACTTCGACATAGAAGTTGGAGACTGCACACATAGTTCTCGTCTCTCCCTCATAAGACCGAGAGTATGTTCTGAGAGCACTTGAGATTTACCACTGGAGGGGGTCTTAAAGTACTTGGACCCAACCTCGTGGACAGTTTCTACCAACCTGGTGTTGATATCGTCCACTGAATCGCAATTTTCTAGGCACGCGAAGCATTTGCGTAGCTCGAGTTGAAAGTCTTCGGAGCCCTGGATCTGAACATGTGTTGGTCTGAGCGTAGACTTCATTAGGCGTGACCGTTCCAGCCTGATGTTGATATTTAATGTGCCTCTTACCATTCGGTGATCGCTTCCGGTTTTCACCCTGTTGATCACAGAGACATCATTAAATATGTGCCGTTTGTCTGCCAAAATGAAGTCTATCTCGCTTTTTGTGTGACCATCGGGACTTATCCAAGTCCACTTGCGCTGGGGCTTTTTCTTGAAGAAGGAGTTCATCATGTAGAAGTCCTCCTTCTCCAAGAAATTAGCGAGCAAGTGGCCTCGATGGTTTCGATGTCCGATGCCAAAGGGCCCCACCTTCCGCTCGTTGCTATCTCGCATGCCTAGTCTTGCATTGAAGTCCCCCATCACAACAGTGAAATGAGTCTTCGAGGTATGTATGGCTCTACTGATGTCCTCATACATAACCTCTACCTCATCATCGGAGTGTGCCGAGGTCGGCGCATATACCTGTATAACCTTCAACAAATACCGCTTGGATATTCTGAGTATAAGGTACGCTACCCTTGTCGACACGCTCTCTATTTTCACCACGTTGTTGATGAAGGACTTGTGGACGAAAAACCCGACACCACCTTGGGACAGATGTTCGCCCTCCCGGTGATAGAACAAGTTCCCGGATTTGAGGATTATCGTGTCCTCCCCCTGTCTTCGGACTTCAGATAATCCTATGATACTCCAGTTCAACTTGTCTAACTCTTCTTCCAGCTCATGCAACTTGTCGTCGGTCCTCAGTGTCCTGGTGTTGTATGTTGCCAGGTGCAGAAGTCGTCGTTTGTGGCAGCCCGATCTCTGCCGGAGATTCTTAGCACCCCCTGCCCCGCCGTTACCGTGACCGCTGCCATAGCCAGGAATAGCGGGGCCGCCGGGGACTGGGGGCCGGGGCTTTTTTGTGACTGCCATATTGGGGGGTTTTTGCCATAGTCACCGCGCTCGGCAGTGCGTGTTGGTGACCGCAGTAGATGGTCGTGTTACACAGGAAGACGCTGCTGCCCATCTCCTGGAATATCCCTCTCTCGCCTCGTACGAATCCCTGGGACAATTAAGGGTAGTGCTATTCTACGCCGACACTACACGGCACTTACTCGTAATTATATTATATATTCACCGGTTTTGTTTCTTTAATCGTATGCAATAAGATCTTACTATTAAGGAAACTTCAGTTTACAAATCAATAAAGCCTCATTCATATTATCTACATACAACCGTCAATAAAAGTATAGAATAATAACAATAACAGTTGAGTGCAGATTGCATGTGGTTGCTTTCATACTATTTAGCCGGATTAATACGTATAAGCAAACAGTGTGCTTTTCAATTATTTCCTACAATGTTATCTACAAGAAACATGTAGGTAATCTTCCAAGCTATTGCTGTGCTGAAATCTTGGCAGGAAGCTCGTTCTTAATGAAATTGTTGAGAGATACCAGGGCTGAAGAAATCCCAGCGGTATTTACTGACATGTAACTGGTTCGATAGATAAGCCCCGTAGAGCACTTATCGCGTAAGGCTGATTGGTGAGTGGTGGTTATGACGCACGATAGTGAATAGGAAAAGTTATATTTCGCTTGCAAGAGTGGTATGTTTTTGGGCAGAGATTAATTTGTAATTTGTTTACACGACCACAATTCTTATTATTCTCGTATAAAATGTTGGAAGGAAATTAAAAAATAATTTAAATTCCATCTTTATTTCATAATTAAAATCTTTGCATTATGACTTTAATTTGTTCGTAATTTACGAGTTGCGGTTCGATCCACTGTTTGAGTTTCTGTGACCCAATTCCTCATGTGGATTTACAATAGCGTTAAAACTGCATTAAAATATATTATATCAGAAGCTTTTAATTTATATGTTTGATAGTTTCTTTTTTTAACTTGTTAAACCTTAGCTTATGTCGCCTAATATGTAAAAAAACGATGAATAGTAACAAAACATTTTGATTCAGCTAATACAAAAATCACTAAACCTAAGTATGCCACTCTTATTCTACTCGAATCATACTTTCTTCGCATATTTTATTTTATTAGACACTCATAACAAAATTATGTTAATTAGAAAATGTATGCAGTCTGTCTATTTAGCTATTGTCCAACCTTAGAATTTAGGTATAATGTTGTAGTAACATCAGCGCAAATATTATAGTAACAAGGTAAATTGTATTTTGATTGATAGCTTTTAGATTATATATAATTTATTCATTCGAAAATTTATCAAATAAGATACTTCTCTTCTAACAAGTTTCGCTCCATATACCTTCAAAATACCAGTAAGGAATAATTGTTAGCAATTATTTTTCACCCTGGTGCCTTATGAATTCTAAGTCTGTAATTTGAATTATTATGATTTACTGGAACGGAATAGGCCGATAGCTTATGTGGAAGTCGGCGTCGTATAATTTAAGTGGGCGTACTAATGTTAGGGCGCAGACACACACGCAATGAGTTAATTGACCATTGATAATTATTTCGTTATAATGCTCAGCCTTATTTGGTGGCTAAGAGATAAGCTTATAATGAAATAAATCCTTCATACGATTAGCCTGCGCTCCTGCTTGTCGAATCTGAGGCTGGTCGTCCTAAAATATTGTGGTGCCAACTATTAAGTTTAACATATAGCAACAGATTATATTATGAACAGTGGCAGTTGAGTTTCGAGCGCGTTGATAGGCAGTTGCAATTACTTTTAAATATGGACTCTACATATTTAGAACAAAGACAAAGTAGTACCTATAGCGTTATAATGTCTTCTACAGTATATTAACCTGCAATCACCAAAGTTACTCTCAACTTCGTACTATATTTATACAAAAAGATGACAGGGCTTAGTGTGACATAATCTAAAAAAAGATGTCTTACAAAACCTGAAGCAAACTTAACAATTATTTGATGTGTAATAAGTCCGAAACAGTCTCAGTTTCGTGCCATTAAAACCTTACTTGGGTTAGCAATTGTACGTTTTTATAGTTGAAATACATATAACAATTGCTACAAGATAAAATAGCCTGATGCATATATCCTTACATATCAGACATTACGTGCCAAGACAGTTATGGGGCAGGTCACCATTGTCTATCTAGAATCACAGTAGGGCTCTGAATCAAGTCGTACCTACATAATAATGTAACGACCTAACACTGTTTGTACCTAACCGAGTAAATGTTCGTCTGCCGACTGTATTTTGACATGCACGTATGATTACGAATCTGTCTTGTTTTACCTTTTAATAATATACCAATATATTAAGAGTGTTGTCATATAAATTTGGTATTATGTGTCTGAAAAAACATTTGCTTAGACTTTTAATAAAGACTTTAAACGCAATTGAATTTTAAATGTATGGTACCCTTTTTAATCCCGTCGAAAATAATAGCTTTATTTTATGAGTGCATGGTCGAATTGTATTTATCTAGATAAATGACAGGCTATAAAAAGCTTATGACAGAGCCAAACGGCATTGGCAGACCGAAGCTATTGCGGGGTGACATTTAAATTATTGGCGTTCTAAATCGGATAGCAAGCAATGGACCGACTCGGGCGGAGGATCTACTCAGACTGGCACAGATTCAGAAAACTATATCACACATGTCAGTCAAAAGTACATTTAAAATTAAAATGTCCTGATGCCACCGTTGAGATTTGGATACTAAAATAAATTATATCGCCTTGGCTGAACAATTCTTTACCAAATTTATGAAGACTACAATTCCAAGTGATGTGTTAATCGTTTCTTGTAAATTAAAAAGAAAATAATTTAAAGGAGTCACAGCCCTTTTTTTACTTTATTAAGAATATTTTACGTTACGTGTAAAAAGCTAGATATAAGCAATGCCTATATATAAAAAAATCCCTTAATTAGTACCTACACAATGATATAATGTATGTATGTTTAAGCTGTATAAAGTTTTAGAAATATTTGTCTGCTTTTCTACAACCAATAAATCCAGGCACAAGTATAAAATAATCTGAAGTGGATATGACAAAGCATTTTAATAAGTACGAAGCCACTATTTAACAGCCTAATCAATAACATTTTTATTTAGTTTAAGGTAAAGAAACTTTCAAGACAGCGGAGTATGATAAAACATAGTGCTTAAACTAGCATTAAATTTAAACTGGCTCTTGACGAATGAGAAGAGAAAGCTAAAGTTTTCGCATTATCTCTGAGCTGAGCAAAGGCTTGAAGTGTAGAAAATGGTAAAGTTGTCGCTACATACAAACTGTCAGCCCATCGCAGTCCCACGTGTGCCCCGCTGCGCACTGCGTGGGGTGAAAAATGAAATCCGTCTGTTGCGAGTTTATCGAGGACTGGTGCAGTCGGAAAATGGATTCTAAACGTATACCCTTTTTACAAAAACAAATAAACTTCCGAACAGGTTTCAATATTCAATATAGGTCAGAAATCGCTTTAAAAATATTTTATAACATTCAATTTCGTGAAAAACTAAAAATAAATCTGGTGCTAGCTTGAAGTTATAAATGTTTAAGATAAAAAATACTAAGTCGTACATTTTTAGACGTTTCAACAAATTCTATGATTTAAGCCGTTAAATATACTTATGTCTATTTCTCATAGTAGGCTTTGAGAGAGGCAAAGATTAAATACAACAGACGGAAGAAGAAATCTAGGTATAGTTTCAGTTTCAAAGTTACAAGCTCTTTTATGAACCGTTAATAGCTTAAAAGTATTTTATACGTTTAGCAACTATTGAAGTCTTTGGAAGTTTTAGGCAGATATCCCTCTGGAACCTTCATGTTGAATTTCAGTGTATATTGTATACCTATTGGTAGATTAAAATTTGTCTATCGTTTTCATTTAGATATAAATTTAATATTTGGAAAAAAAATTACCTAATAACAAAAATAAGGCTATTTTAAAGTTGCGCCATGCCGAACAAAGTTGATTTGCTATGGGTTACGGACAGAGTTAACTACTTGATCGGTAAACCGCTACTGTCGAATTTCACGAATTGCGAATTGGAAATCGGAAATACGTTGGGCAAAATATTTAGTTTTAGACAAACGTTCTACAAAATTGTTTCATTTTATTTGAATTTCGAAAGCATGTCTATCCCAGAATATTGACAAATAGGGCCAGTTTTACAAAACACGTTTAGCAGTATTTTCTAGATTATTCATTGTTTGTAAAAGTTGTATTCAATGTTTAGTTACGAATTCCGCTACATAGCCTCTTAATTCTTTGTAATGAATGCGAACACAGTCACCGACACAATCAAATATATTATTTACTGTGCACCTGCACCGTACTATGCAAACAAAACTTACCAATTTACCGAAAACTTTTGAAAATACTTACAGTTTATGTTAGCTTGAACTAGGACAAATCAGATTCGGAATGCCAGTCTGGCTGGCAATGCGTTTTATCTGATTTAGGTCGAATTACGCGTTGATTTGTGTTTCGTGGTCGTCGAAAGCGAGGGGCAGAAGAAGGGCACATCATGTAGTCATGTAGTTACTTATTTCCAACATCTATAACATATTAAAATACTAACATATGAATTTACGAAGTAGTAGAATAGGTACATCGACAAAAATTACACAACTCATTTACTGTAACTAGAAATGTTTGGGATGTGTCTATAAGATGTCAGTTATTCTGTGAATTAACTACGCTTGCAGTTCCGCTCGCGTGGGTCATTTTGGTAAAATAAAATAATAACGTTATTTCTAGACTTTTGAAGGATTGTGGAGTAAATAGTCTGTTTTTATGTAATAATTATATGGATATCTAGTTACATTCATCCGCAATTAAAAGCCGTTAGGTAAATTACAGGTAGGCAAATGAGGCCATTTTCAAATACTCGCATACTCACTTGCAGGTAGACCGATTGGTAGGTCGATTGATAGACTGATTGGTCGATTGGTAGACCAATTGGTAGATCGATTGGTAGACCGAATGGTAAACCGATTGGTAGATCGATCGGTAGACCGATTGGTCGATCGATTGGTGGACCGATTGGTCGATTGGTAGACCGATTGGTTGATCGATTGGTAGACCGATTGGTAGATCGATTGGTAGACCGATTGGTAAACCGATTGGTAGACCGATTGGTAGACCAATTGGTAGACTGATTGGTCGATCAATTGGTAGATTGATTGGTCGATTGATAGACCGATTGGTAGACCGATTGGTGTTGGAAAGCTAATTTTAAAATTTGTTACAGGATTGGAAAGCTAATTTTAAAATTTGTTACAGGAACAAGTGATCCACTACAACGCCGGGATAAAACGTGCTTTGTAAAGAATATGCAGGTGCAAGAGATGACGAATAAAGACGTTAATATTGTTATAACATATTGCCCGCAGTAACTAAGTTTATGTAAGACCTTAGAGCGGTAGTAATGCCACGACTGTTTATGTTAAGCCCTTCTTTATCTTCATTTCAATTCATGTGATGTCATTGGAGCACATTGTAAGTTAAAAATCATTTAAATAATTGTGTGCTTGCGAGATAAAATACGTAATACAATAATAGTTATTTTCTAGATCAAGTTACACTCATATGAAGGTTATATTAGGTTCATAAAGCTAGGGAGAAGATTTTTTTTTTAATGATTAATCTCTCGTGGAATGATAGACAGGGCGATGATGAGTGAATCAGTCAGGAACTCCATTTTTATATATTAGATGTGATTGGAAACTCCCAAGCCGCTTACTACACTCAAATCACTCTCTTTACAAAGCAAAGGCATGCTCTTTACAAGGTAAAGGCACCAAAAGCAAACATTTTGCAAATGGGCGTCGGTAAGGTAAGGTAGTTCCAAATATGACCATTAGGTAGATACATGACCGCGTCATTTCAGTACGTTGCGGATGATCCAAATTAATATACATGGCTTGCAAATATAATTAATTTTATTAGCATGTAAAATACGCTGTGTTCTGAGAAACTTAATATAGGGTACAAATAGAACCTTCAAATAGAACCAACTCCACACACGTCTACCCGTGTCACGTTAAATTTTTGGTTTGAAAACTCAATTTGCTACGGGAAGAGTCGTTCTTGCATGCTAAATTCACATTTGTGAATGGTTATCGATGCGCAAAAACGCTTTATTGTAGTTAGATCTTAATTTTAATAAAACAAATATAAACAAATATACAAATATACAAACAAATACTCAGTAGAGAATTCTGATTTTGCATTTCTTTTATACATAATCTATGAGTTTCAGAGTCCGCTGCGAATGTGGTGTGCAATAGCGCTAGGAGCGCACAACAAAATATCCTAAATAGGTGTAAAAATGTTTACTGCAATTTCTGTTAACTGACCAGTCGATCTGGTGATTATTGTATTTAACTGCTAAATCGGAGGTTCTGGGTGCGCACAACGCTCTCAACACTTCTTAAATACTCACAAGTATTTATGTTTTGAGCACGAGTATGTGTTCTGTAATATTATCTATATTTAGAAACATACATATGTTATTTTATCAGCACCTGGTTATCGTTGTACAGGATCTTTCTATTTAGGGATCAGAATGGCGTGTGTAAGTTGTCTCAATATATTATATACCACCAATACCTAAGACTGTTGTAATTAAACGGAGCACAACATCAATACATCCGAATCTGCTTCATTACAAATGTACACAGCTATAAACTACAAACTATACAATGTTTGTCTAATCGTGATGCTGATCCTTGAGGAGTGGGCTCCCATGGTCTTTCTTCCTATTAGAACTGTATAAATATTAGCTTGTCTGTTGCTGTGAATTGATTATAAAAATATATTACGTTTGTTTTAAGAGTACCATGGATTTATTTAGTAGGACCGTAATATAACGAAATGTCATCCACATTAAGCAATAACATAGACGCCGGCCACAACCATTCTCAGCTCAGATTGGCGCGCAGCCAACGCCTCTGTTCTTAAACTAAGATTTTTCTACATACCGTGATCCCAGACATTTAGATTATATTATAGGTAATTTGAGGTATCCAAAGTTCTAGCATCTGCTTGAAACGCTTGTAAGTAAGACTATTTGCTTTGGTTTTCACAACTTCCATTGGTTTTTTAAGTAGTATAATTCTTATTTATGTCAAACATTATTGAATTTAAATTCACACCACAGGAGAGTTAAAAAGTGCAAAACCTGAACTTCTCAATTACTTTTGATAGAAAAGAAGGAAAACCGCACAGGTTTCCTTCTTTTTCATATACATGTATATCATTGATACAAGGTAACAAAAATAATACAAGGAGCCACGGGGAAGTTGGCGCGAATATAAAATATCTGTGCAAATACGAACGATTTGAGCAATTCACCTATTCATACAAGTTTCCGCAAAATTCCTATTTCTAAATATAACTGCAGACTGTGCTTTGTAACACATTTGTCACACTGCCCGAGAGCGAGAGTAGAAGTTAAATAGATCGCTTTGCCCTCACATCCTTAGGTACCTACGTATGTACATCTGTTCTCAAAAATAGGAAACTAAGTAAAATACGTTTACCAAAATAAATGAATAAAACCACATGGTCTCATATATTTGTCATATTTTGGTCCGCCATAATGAGAGGCAATAAGTAAAAACGGGTATGAAAAATGCCGACATCTGACAGTCTAATGGATTACAGTGACAACGAATGGGAGCATTCCGTTTGAAGATTACCAACATAAGGTGTTTTAATCGGAATGAATGGATGTACGTGCATCAGGACATAATATGTGTCCGTGTTTTTTTCCACGCGGAAGCTTTCCATTCCATAGTTCGCAATGCCTGAATCTCAGATCCGTATCAGGTAATCCTGTTAAAACCTTTTAACGTATACATAGGACCGGGCTACGAATGAATAACGTTAAAGTTTTTTAGCAAGTAAATAAAAAAAAAGCATTTGATTATTGCATAATAAGGCCTCGGGTACTGCGTTGCTGTCTTGTATAATTAGTGGTTGTAAACTGAAGGGGAACGAATAATTTTGTGTAGTTTCTTTTGTTATTCTGTGGTGTTTCTGTATATATACCATTCAGCATAGCCGCGTAAGAAAAA
This sequence comes from Myscelus amystis hages, assembly GCA_018244895.1. NCBI lineage: Eukaryota > Metazoa > Arthropoda > Insecta > Lepidoptera > Hesperiidae > Myscelus > Myscelus amystis. The sequence continues at coordinate 1,480 of DWQT01003919.1, read as the reverse complement.
TAACTAACAGCTAACTGAATATAGGTCTGTGCCTGTGGCTATTGCAAATATATCATATTGTTTCTATCACGAGATCGTTAAAAATACCATACGAGTATTTGATACAAATGTCATATCAATTGAAAATCAGGACGTCTGCAGATTACAGACAATACGATCTTTTTCTGTAACTATGAAGGTTTATTTATGCGAATCTTAAACTTTATGTGACGTAAATCAAAAGAATAATTTACGAATATGCCGAATCGTTTCTCGTTACTCTTCGATATGGACTCAAGTTCCTAATACACTTCCGGAGCACTGACAAAATGGAGCAATATCGTATGCGCCACGTTCCTTCTGATTCATAGTATCAAAGCACTCGATTTCTCTGCATTAAAATATTGAAATGCACAAGTTTTTGATTTCTGTTTTTAAGCTCTCTATTTTCATATGATTGTATTAATCATTATGTACGTTTCAATAAAACTATATCTATTAGTAAGCACCTATACCTACCTATTAGTAATAATACCTATTAGTTAGCAAAAACTGAATAATATATTTGTTACACTGTAAAATTAATTTATATTATATTTTTACAGTGTAACAAAAAAATATATTAAGTTTTTATGTACATATGTGTAATCGTAAATGACATATTTTCGTAGAAAAGAAAGTTAGGTAGATATAGGAGGAACAATATTTCTTTACTATGAAGATTTAAGCCTTATTAAAGCTGTACATTACCTAAAAGGGACAAATATTCCGCAAGACCTAAAGGAGTCGGAAGGGTCTTATTCGCGGCGTCTCAATTGCGAAACAAAGTAAGTCCGCCAAGGGTCCGGAGGTTTTACGGTCAATATTATTGAGCTATAAACCATAAAGGCTCCCCGCTTTATAAACGCTAAAACAGAACACAACCGCACATTTCTCTTTTATACACTCCAAGTAACAATACGCTTCGAAACCAATTTAAATGATTTTTTTCGCGAAATCCTTTTAATCTTTGACAAAGCTTCAGTAAGACCAGCCAGCGCGATAATGGAAATCTCGCGAGTCGATCAGCACTTAATTGTTACGTTAGAAAGTACTTAAGTCACGCGTTGTTACCTAGGCTTTCTGTTGTTGACACGTTATTTATTATAGACATTAACGCTCCGTAGATCTAGCGGCACTGAATTTTCTCTTTATATTTAGTCTATAAGGTGCCTTTGAATTACTTTGTTGAGGATTTCTAGTAATTATAAGACTATTATTAAATTTAACGGCTCTATATGTTAAAAAGTAATTAATACAAGTCGAGACAATAACTTTCAGGTCTCGAGATAAATACAAAGGATGGCACTGAATTAATAATTAACTGATAATAAAGTGAATTACTTATGTCCCCAATTCCAGTGATTAATTGTTTGAAATTAATGTATGTAACTGTTGTTGTAACTATTCTTTTTAATTATTTAAATTGCAATAGAATGTTCAAGCAAAGTACTGTGTAAAG
>DWQT01003918.1:0-11847 GCA_018244895.1 Myscelus amystis hages | reverse complement strand
CCGCCCGCGCCCGCGCCCGCGCCGCGCGCCGCGCCGCCCGCGCGCCGCCTGCAGTTCGTGTCCAGGCACGCCACCGATGGCAAGTTTGTCTTCGTCGATCAGAGGTACATTACTACAACACATACTAGTCTCACATTATCTCTTATTCTCATGTCAAACATCATTTAAAAGGGCTTCCCAGCTTTTTTTCTCCAGGTTATTTTCTCTGACCTACAATACATCAAATCAAATTTAAACGCCGGGTCCCGTGTACTCACCTAGCAACAATTTTGCTACTCGAGCAATATCGGAACTGAAATGGCAATTTTGCGTAGATTTTTATCTTGGAAGTAAATAATTACATACATATATGTATGTCAAATTTAGTCGTAACAATTAATGTTTAATACTATTATACTTATTATGATACTTTTTAAATTTATACGTCGTAAAAAGGTAAAATGTGGAGTACTTTGATAACCTTAAAATATTTTTTTTAAATTTCCTCTGTTCTCCCATTCTCTCCGGCTAATGATCACGCTGTTACAAAAGTAAATAATGCTACTTTGCGGGAAACTTAACACATAAAGTTTATGTTTGGTGTTGGCACTTACATGTATGTACATGTAACAAGTCAGTAACTAATAAAAACTGTTGCAATAAGAGAAATTTTTAATTACTTCACTTTCAGTGCCTATTAACACTTACGTCTCAGGTGAAGAATGAATGCAAGCATGAACTTAACGTTAAAAAAAATATCAATTTTTAACTGAGTGCAGAACTTTACTGTCAGTAGTGGTATATAGAAGTGTGTAAGTTTTCAAAGGAACAATTGTAAAGGTGAAATGTATCGGTGAGGCGGACGGCGCGTTGCAGGGTGACGCTGGCGCTGGGGTTCCTGCCGCAGGAGCTGCTGGGCGCGTCGCTGTACGAGTTCGCGGGCGCGGCGGGGCTGGGCGCGCTGGCGCGCACGCACAAGGCGGCCCTGCAGCGCCGCGCGCCGCTGCGCACACCCGCCTACTGCTTCCGCCGCAAGGACGGCTCCTTCGCGCGCATTCAGACACACTTCAAACCTTTCCGGTGAGGCCGTCGCCGCCGTCGCCCGGCCACGGCTCTATCCGACGACGTCCATACGAATCTATAAACGACGTCGAGCACTAATATAGTGATAGGTTTATTGATGTATTACTTAAGTTACTTGCGATGATCGATGGTGAATTACTACTAAAACGACTCAGAAGTCTCTCCGAAGGGAGATGCTTCTGTGCACAGAACGGTGCATGTATTTAGGCTACTTTAATTTTAAAAAATGAATATCGCTCCTCAGAAACCCGTGGACGAAGGACGTCGAGTGCCTGGTGGCCAACAACACCGTTCTGACGGACGACTCGGCCGAACCCTCGGACGACCTCCAATTTGACATATACGCCAAGCATAGTAAGTCCGCGCACACGAACGAAAACCATATTTATGTGCACAAACCGCGCCCTGTGCTGCGGCCTTTTGGCGACGCGAACGCGCCGCTAGCGGTACATGCACGTGTCGGTGTATTCTGTTCATTGTTATTTACATGTGTGCCCATCGTTGTGGGAGGGACGCGATGCTCTGCAGGTATATATAGATGCACCACCATGTCATATTCACGAATTGTTGCGAAATGATAATATTTTCGTAATTTAGTGAGTGAAAAAATCCTCACATGTTTAGTTTGAAACATCAATACGGCAGAGCGCTCGTGCGATCGAACTGCAAATGCCCAAAGCTATAACGTATAAATAGTGGTGTTAGAGCGATGTTTGCATGTGGCTCGTGTGCGTGCGCAGACGGCGGGGGCGGGGGCGAGGCGGGGGGCGAGGCGGGCGGCGCCTCGGAGGGCGGCGGCAGCGCGGAGGCCGAGGCGGAGGCGCGCGCGGCGGACGTGGAGATGCAGCGGCTGATCGAGTCGCAGGTGGAGTCGCACAAGATCGGCGCCACCATCGCCGAGGAGGCGCTGCGCCGCTCCAGCGCAGAGTACTCGCCCGACCTGCCCGCCGACCTGCTGCAGGACGCCGTGTTCTCGCATCAGGTCATCTACACCACTGACAGCTCTGCCTTCAATACCGAGTCCAGCATTTAGGGCTCAATCCATTAACTAATTAAGTTCACTAAACCGAACGAACTTCACTTTATATACAATATTGATGTACATTAGTACTAATTATCTCCTTGGGAACCTATATGTACGTCTCGTTCATAACAAGTAGTCTATAGCGTCCCGAACGTTGTCTATTGCCGTATGTATAGTAATGGACTAATGTATATATAGAGAAACTAATTAATTGCAATGCTCGCTGTAAATTGCATTTTCACATGCCTTATTATAAATTAAATAGTAGGTAGGAGAGAAAAAATAAATATTTTAGTTGGTACAGGGCTGTAGCGATCGATCGCCGACTTACAGTCATAATGATGTTGGTCCTCAGAGCCCGCTGGTGGACAACATATTAGGAGTGGAGGCCGGCTCGTACGCGCACGTACGCAACAACGTGCCGCTGAGCGCGGCCGGCGGCGAGGACACGCCCCCGCCGCCGGCCTCCCCGCCCGCCGCCTCGCCCCCGTTGCCGCCCCTCGGCTTCGACGGCAACGGCGAGGCCGCCATGGCCGTCATCATGAGCCTGCTGGAGGCGGACGCGGGGCTCGGCGGACCCGTCAACTTCTCCGGCCTGCCGTGGCCGTTACCCTAGTAGAACTGACGGCGACGACCCGCGCACCATCCCCCTCCTCTGGTTATGTTCAGTTCTTACTCGCCATTACAGTGTTTACAGGATTGCCATTGAAATGCTGTATCATACAGTATAAACTATCTATTGTATGATATTTAAAATGTATAGACCCGTATTAGGGACAATCAATACGCTTTATGACAATAAGACAGGAGATTCGCGCTTTTGAAAATAGGTCAAAGCTAGGTTAACAAGCCTTAAAAGCCTTAATGCCTTGGTTAATATTATAGCGTAATTATGATGATAATGATGATGGTGTATAAAACGGTGCTGCCACATTTGTGCAAAGGTACTATAGAATTGCAGGAGACTCGGTGTTACGACGGGCGTATAATATTTTCCATGAGGATACCGTAGTAGTCACAGAATAGCTCCGTTATTAAGTTTCTCAGGCTGCATCATACACTAACTCTGGCGAACGTACAACCAGGAAAGCGGAAAGTCGGGTGGTTTTAGATGTATTGTGGCGTCATTGATTCACCATTATAAACACTTGTTGTACACTAGCTCTTAAACACATCCTGTGTCCTTAAGTTGCGACTGCGTATCGTTCGGACTTAATTTAAAATGATTCACCTCGATTCTTTTTCCCGTTTAATCGCAATGTTTTACCTACAAATAATTGTTATAAACTGTTGATCTTTACATAGTATAAAACATAGTCGCTTCCGCTTCCTGTCCCTGTGTATGCGTAGATCTTTCAAACTACGAAACGGATTGTGATGTGGTTTTTTGTAATAGTGATTCAAAAGGAAGGTTTACATGTATAACTAGCTTTTGTCCGCGAATTTCTTAGTGGCAATAAGTAAAAATGTAGTAGGTGAATTTAGATATTCCAAAGATAGCAGAAAACTTTCGCGATATAAGGAAAGGGGAATTGTTTAACTCCGAATTAAAAGCGCGCGAAGCCGCGGGCAAAAGCTAGTTCTTTATAAATGTAAAATGTGTAAAAAATGTAAAAAATTTCAATGTCTATCTTCGCCAACATCAATCATCATTAGTGACGTTGCAATGAAGAACGCCACGACGGATGCTGTATTTTGTGACGACAATAATAGGTATACAAGTATATGGGATGTCGCTGAACCGGCCTAACTGCAGCGATGTTCAACGATTGTTCAGAACTTGTCTTTGGACAGTGCCCGTACAAATCGCGCATAGTAATCAAATATTGTAATCATTTACCATAGTTTTACTTTGTTTTATTGTAGGTTGAAAAATAAAAACAACTCTATTAAAAAAAACAAGTTATTAATACATGTCACGTAAGACAAAAAAATATTTTCCAAACAATTAAGTAACATTATGATGTTGTCGTTATTTGGTTCTTCTGATATTTTTAACTTTTGTTACTTGTGTATATTTGATTCACTGATTTACGCGTAATGCGCGTGTTGCTCGAGGTCCCATCTGGATCTACTGCTGTGAACGCTACCTAGTGTACGTTTAAATGCGAGTATTGAGCGCTTCGCAGGTAAGAGCCGCGCGGTTTACGTACATTATTCGTTAGCAACTTGTACCGCGAACATCCAACGTTAACCCACGAGACCTTAATACTTGTCAAATGTGTAACAGCGGCCGAATTACTGGCGCTGTCCACATCTATATATGTTATGTATGTAGATCGGTGTTTGTGCTCGTTGTAAAAGCAACAACTGGCGATGGCAGCGATGTATGAGATACATTGAAGAGTGCCGGCGCCGGGCCACGTGCCGCGTTGTGGGGAATGTTGATGCGGCACTACCGAGTGTCGAAATGATGCAATGTGGCGATCCGCTCCCTCTCGGTGTAAATCTTAATTCTTGTAGATTGTAAGTGCCATTAGATGATGAGCATGTAAATTACTCCATTATTTTCGACTAATACTACAACAATTATGGTGTAATAATAATAATTACATCAACCACCCCCCCTACACTCCTCCGCCACGGTCTTGTACAATGCGAGTTTCCTCCGCTGCCTCGCTCTTGTGTTTAAAATTAAAACCCTTAATAATTTATCTGCGTATTTTCTTAAAATTTTTATAAATATATTTATTCTAGGCTAAGCTATATATAAATTGTGTTGTATTGTGTTGTAAATACGGCAAGACAGACGTCGGGCGGCCGGCGCTCACTAGCAATACTTGTTGATTCTTTTTTGTTTAGTTTATTAAGATAATTTTAATAAATTGTTTCATATAACTTGTTTAATTCATTTAGTCCCCTTATTCATTTAGAGAAAGGACATCGATTGTTCCGCATATTTCGACAAAAGTAACTTCTAATACTACCTGCGTAAAACCAAGCTTCACTATTCATTATTTATTCGTTTAGAATCTAAACTTTAGATAAAAATGAATCTCTATTTCCCTCGGTCATCGCATCACTCGTGACCGCATGTAACAATTCCGCTTTTTTTTTAAAGTTATGCTTCTTTAGGCGCGTTATGAAAAACTTATGAGAGGGAAATTTTAAGATTCGTCATTTTTTAAGGTAACAGTGTGAAGTTGCAGCGGTTGCAGTCTCGAAATATCAGTCTGAAAGTTAGTTGCTAATTATTGTGAAAAAATATATAGGCGTTTATATTCATTCAATCGTATTTATGGCGGCGATAGATATTTATTGATCATATAACAGAAATAATTATTTATATTGAATAGGAGTGGTAAAAGTGGTGTTAATATTACTAAGCCAAATTACAAGGAAATCATAAAACAACTGGCGGCGAAAACGCGTATCCGCGTAATGAGCACAACGGTGATGGCTATACACGAATGTGGGGCGTTAGAACAGGATGCGTGAAATACATACGCCCCACATTCGGGTATAGCTATCACCGTCAGCCCAGCCACAGTTGACGCGCCTGTTGTTGTCTCTTATATTCCTGTTCGCCTGGTAGTTTCGTTGAATATTTTTCAAGTATTATAAGGAAACAAACAAATTTTTACTACCAGTGTTTTTTATCCCACTGTGTTGGGACACGAATCGCCCGCCTCTCATAATACGACGGTTCTGGGCTATATTACTTTACATGCTATATATGTGTATGTATGCATGCGTATGCGTTGTGTGATTATCTGTTATTTTTGCATGCTTACGCCAAAGAAGTAAAACTTCTTACGTGCGTACATACACTTTTATTTTCTTTGTTATAATTATTGTCGAGAAGTTTTTATGAAAGCCAAAATGAAGGAAGTTGAGCGGAACATAAGAAAATTGAAAGAAAACCTAACAATTATAATTTTGTATAATTGTCAGTTGTTTGACATATCTGTATTTTGTAAACTGTAACAAGTAAATCTATACATATAATTAAAATTGAAGTGTGTGATTTCGAAATCAGTGTTTTAGTTAGTGTTCATAGTTCTTTACACTGTACTGAGACAAAAACGAACTTTTCTTAAACTTTTGTATGTCTGTTCGTCTTTCTGTGTATCCGGGTTAATCCAAGAAACGGCTGAACCGCTGAACCCTTTTTAATGGAATTTCTGCTGGAAGATGGAGAAGGGGGATCTGGATTTACGCGAGTAAGCGCCGCGGTGCACAGCCAGTTAATTTACAATTATGACACAACCAATGCTCTCAGTCAAGCCCCAGATCGGAAGGCTCGGTGTTTCATATTCCTACACAGATCGCCAACGCTTAACGCGAGCATTATATAAAATAAGCAAAATGAATTATATTCCAGCGATGACCTCGCACTGCAGCGCAAGCCGGTCACAATATACAACGATAACAACACGTGTAGCGAAGGCGGGGCCGAGGGCGACCTCCGCTCGAACCGATTGATCCCCATTACAATATTGCCCAACTTCCGCTAAATTAGCTTCTTAAAGGTTTACGAAGAAAACGCCATAATTTTAAATTAATCCATTTCTGAATACTGAGGAGCGGAGTCGCATAGGCAACGAAGGAAATTTTCAATTTGAAAAGGCGTTTTTTGAAATTTGCCAAATCAAATGCAATCATTAGTGATCGGGGTGTTTAAGCTAAAGAGTTAATTTTTAACGGCACGATGCACCAGAGCCTTCGTTAAAACTATTAGGAATCAGAGGTATAATACTACAGTATGTCTATATATCATATTTAGCAGCTCTTGGATGCACGTCGCAGTGTAAACCGCAGATTCGATACCGAAATTACAGGGATTATAAAAAAATAGACATTTTGCCATGGTGTATTTGTATTCTACGAATTAAGCATTTGATGCCCCCATTGAGAGAGATTGAAATATTTGTCATAAATTCAAATATTCACGCGTACAATTTTATGCATAAGATTATATTTTTTGGAAATATTTACAAGTAGACAGCAGACAGTAATAAATTTCAAAGATTTGTCATAAATTCAAATATTCACGGGTACAATTTTATGTATACATTTTTGTAAATATTTACAAATAAATTGCAGACAGTTACAAATGTCAAAGATTAGTCATAAATTCAAATATTCACGTGTACAATTTTATGCATAAGCTTACATTTTTTGGAAATATTTACAAGTAGACAGCAGACAGTAATAAATGTCAAAGATGTCATAAATTCACGGGTACAATTTTATGTATAAATTTTTGTAAATATTTACAAATAAATGGCAGACAGTTACAAATGTCAAAGATTTGTCATAAATTCAAATATTCACGGATACAATTTTATGCATAAGATAATATTTTTTGTAAATATTTACAATCAGACAGCAGACAGTTGCAAATGTGAAAGATTTGTGATAAATTCAAATATTCACGGGTACAAATTTATGAGCAAGATTACATTTTATGTAAATATTTACAAATAGACAGAAGACAGTTACAAAAGTCAGAGCTTTGTCACAAATTCAACTATTCACGGGTACAATTTTATGAATAAGATTAAATTTTTTGTAAACATTTACAAAATAGACAGCCAACAGTTACAAAAGTCATAAATTTGACATAAATTCAAATATTTACAAGTACAATTTTATGAATAAGATTGTTTTATTGTAAATGTTTACAAACAAATAGCAGAAGCTACAAATGCCAAGGATTTATTAAATAAAATGAACAAACGAAGCTCCGTACATTGACGCGACCTTCTATCAAGGACATAAACAATGAAAGATTTCTTAATGATCTCACGTCTATTATCTAAAAGCACATGAATTGCACGCATGCACATTGAATCAGTTTCAAATGGCAATGAAATGGTTATATTACCTCATACTACCGCCTAATCGTTATTCGATAGACACGCGCCTTTCAAAAGAATAGTTATAAATTATCAAAATAATCTTTGCAACGCAAAATAAATTATCATTTAAATGTAGCTAGCAATAGTGTTTCACTATCGAATTTCACCTACGACGAATATCACAGTTGGGTAAATAACTTATTTTAAATAAAAACCTTAAATTTAATAATTACACTAACAATAATCAAATCGCTCAGAGCGAATGCAAATGGCGTTGATGGCATTATCCGTAAATATGCTATTTATAAAACTCGGGCTAGTTAGCAACTATAACACATCGATAACAACCTTGTGACAGCATCCTTCAGTTACGACGAAGCCTGTAAACACTAAGGCAGCTATTGAATGCGATCTACAGCTGATACCCTCCCTCGAATTACATTGAGCGAAAGAGCATGTTGCAGATATTCTAGCGTGGGACCGGAAAAGCCACCTACTCCGAGCCCGAAAGTTCCAAAAACACTCTCAGGTCAAGATACCTATCAGAAGAGGTGAGGACGGGTAAGCGAGCTTACAAATCTGGTATTACTTCTATACCCATATCATGACATTTAATAAAAAACAGAGCGCCAGCTTTGAGAATCGCTATACCCTGTCCACGATAGCTTGATATTTTTGACACATGTCAATTATTCTGATCTACATAACTTTGCAATGACGCACATATTATTTTCTTAATTTAATAATTTTAAAATTTGTAAAAATATTTAAAAAATACGTATCATACAAAAGTCCCTAAAGATTCAAGCGTTATCTGAAAATTTTAAGACTTTTTATTGCTTCAAAGTAAAATTTAAATAGGAACACTGAAAATAATAGATGTCTGTACAATGTTGCATTGGTCGGACGGAAGGGACGCGAATAAGAGCCAGTAACTGTTACAAATATCGATTACAATAAATCATTATTAAAGATCATTGGTAAATTATTGTTACGAACGGGGGTCCTTTTGGTTTGGGTCTCTTTGGCTAGTGGTTGGGGTCTCTTTAGCTCGTATAACTCTTTAGAAAAATAAAGTGAAAAAAATTGAATCCTAATTTGAATAACGCATTCAAAAAAAAATTCAACCCTCCCATAGAAAACTGCACAATCACGCGGTCAATTTCGTATGGAGGGTCTGAATTGTTTTTTACTATCGATCTGTGTTTCTTTGGAAAAGTTGTTTACTTTCATGGTTTGAACCACCTACTTAAATTTGGCGGGAGATCCAAAAATAACCCTGTAATATAAAATACTTAAATAGGCACTTATTATGAATGGTGATCTTCCTTCGCTTATCTACCCAACGTTTTATATGTCTTGTGCAATAAAGAATTTCACACATAATACACCCACACCATCTCGTCACAGTTACAAGTATTTGAAAACGTTAGTTTTTGGACTACTAGATATTGTCTGTTCCCATCACTAGCCCGTCTGTCAAAAAGATCATACTACCTTGGACAGAGTATAACAGCATTGAATTAACACAATTAAATGTGCAACTGTTGCGCATACTATTGTAATTGAATATTCCACTAACATTCTAATTTTTTTGTGCAATCAATTGAAGTATACTTATACTGTAATATTTGACATAAAATTATTTTCCTGTTCATATTAAAAACTTGCTTAAACAATCAGAATATTAGCTTGTTGATTCAGGGGCTGGTGGCTATGATTGTCGAGTTTAGGTTGGTAGACTTAATTTTCACCAAGAACAAAATATTTTGCCTCATTTAGAATTGGATTATTGTGTTGTTCCCGGATATTGTTATGGTTATTTCTTGTTTGAAAACACGATTAGTATGAAACAAAATGTAATTTATACTGCCATCATGAGATACGGTAATTAAATAAATAAGGTCATGGTTCCAAATAATTTTAAGGTAAAGTCTTTTCCCGTTAAATATATTGTAAAAAGTAACTAAAAGAATTAGCGCTTTGTGTTAAAAAAAAATTGTCACTCACTCACTCACTCATCACGAAATCTCAGAAACTACAAGTGCTAGGGACTTTCAAATTTTGCGGTTTCTTTTAAGCGGGTTTTGCAAGTATTTTTTAAATTTCGGGTTCTTTTAAGGACTTAAGTGCTCACTAAGACGGGATTTCATGAAATTCAACCCCTAAGGGGGTGAAATGCGAGGATGAAGTTTGTATGGACATTTTTCAATTCTAGACTTAGACGAATGAAAATAGGTACATATTATGTTCTCGATTACAATTGAAAATGATCTGTGTTGGTAAAATATAATTTGCGTTAAACAACTATCCTGGTATATTATTACAGAGGACTATAATACGTACAATTTCCATATACATACATGTTGTATCACAGAAACTGGGATATCTTTTAGTTCTGTACATATCTGCAGATTGTGCACGGTAATCCCTCTTACACGCCCCCTTGCGCTCGGCGCAGTGACGGCCGGGGCCATCCGTGGCTATCCCAGGCCACTCTTGGCAGTCGAGCTACCGACACGCTCCTCGCGACGCGGCTTATCGTTAAGCCTTGCACCTTGTAGTACGCGGTGACAAGTCTCACGTACCCACTCATTAGTTAATAACTCTATGTAGGGTTTGATTTTACGTACTCATAGTAGGCAAGTGTTAACGGACTTAACAGTAATACAGGTTGTCATTTAATACGCATATTTAAATAATAACAGCAATGTATTTTCTTTTCCTTTGTATCTTAATAGGTAAAGGTTGTAGTTTTAAAAATAACCTTTTGGGCCTAAAAGCACTTTATAAATTTTTTATGTTGTTGAGCGTATACTTTTAAGTACATTGTAAGTGTAATTTAGTCCCTGTAATTCTATAATTGAATTTATTTTGTTTCCTATATCCAAAGTCGGGCTCTGTGCATCTCTGTTGTTTTAGTTTGTGCAACGTAATCATGACCGTATAATTAAAACGTGGGCACACTCCATTGTTCTTTAGTACAAAAAAAAATTATACACAAACATAAGTTCAACATGCACCATACGTTTTCAGACCTGTTGTTTTCCGCAAACAAATGGTTAATTAAAAGCCTCGTACTTGTATGAGCACTTTGCTTAATACTTCCATATTTTTTTCAGGTAGATAGTCTCTTCTGTGATACTTTATCTATCAGTTGGTGAGTACTATAATATTACTCAAGTTTTTTTTATTATTCATTATAACTTTATAACACAATAATTGTCTACTTATATTAAAATTGCGCGCGTTTAAAATGGTCCTCGCTAACCTGTTTCTTTCCTTATTAGTACCCAACGAGCTGGCGCTTAATTATTTTTATCTTTTATCATCGAGTGACATATGTATATTATTAAACTAGTAATCTCCCATATGAAATCGAATAAATAGCAAATAGTTAAATCATTTATAAATTAATATTTTAAATCGACACTGTTTTATCTTAATAAAATGTATAAATGGATCACGAGACGATAATAAACTAAATAATAAGTAGATCTTTAAATATTTAACATTACTGCGATAATTACCGAATTCTTTTTCAACCCTCGGATTATTCCTTTGCTGGCCACAGGTCTCCTCTCATATTGAGAACATTATAAGGACACAGGCTAATATTTATTTTCTTCTTTTAGGTATACCTACCTATAAGTATATTTATTTTTATGTTCAGTTCACTTGTACAATAAAACCAATATCTGAAACAAGATTTCAATTTCATTGTATCCAGACAATGAAATTACACTGTACATATATAGCTATTTCTTCACATTACATTGAATATGTGCCTATGTTTTTTTTATAACTGTTATAAACTATATATCGCTGCTTTGGAAATATACTGTCGTAACTCAAATTTAGTGAATTTTCAACAGAGCACATTAAAGTTTTTTCAAAACCTTCAAATGCTGTATTTTTACACGCTTTATATTAGCTTCACTTGTATGTGTGTCTGTC
>DWQT01003917.1:0-11847 GCA_018244895.1 Myscelus amystis hages | reverse complement strand
ACCGCATCAAAATCCGTTGCGTAGTTTTAAAGATCTACGCACACATAGGGACAGGAAGCGAAAGCGACTTTGTTTTACACTATGCAAAAATTGCAACTACTTTATATTTCTTTTTCGACTCTGATTTTTTTACGTTCACATCAAACGTAAAGCGGAGTTAGGGTTATAGTGAAATTTATTCACCAACTCGCCTCACAAACCTGTATAAATCCATACCGAGTAACCCGACCGAATAGTCGATATATCCAAAATCGAACTACGTGAAACTGCGTAAATCTTGAACTAGTCGCATCTCTAGTTGTAATTATACCGGTTTGTATGCCGCACAGTCCCGCGGGAGTCGTGCGGGCGAACAGGAAATGAAGAGAAATACTGCGATTTCGTCCAAACTTCCCGCCATTGACGATTGTTCTTTTTTCCTATCCGTAGCTATTAGCCCTGATTGTGATAAGGCTATACAAGGATATGTAGGCCGCAGTTAATTAAGGCTACGCATTAAATTAGCTCCGTATTATGCTTATGTATGAGATTATGAAGCAGCGATAGCCTAGTAGTTCGGTTGTGATAATTTAGCCTCTAACTCCTGGGGGCCTGGGTTGAATCCTGCCACCTCTGAGTATGTAGGTATAAAGGATATTTATCCGCTGTCCGGTTACCATAACAGAGGCATTTAGTTATCTAATTTGGTATCAGGCGCGTGCGGAAGTGTCCCATTTATTATCATTAGTAACTATCAAAATTACTTTTACCTGTCAATAACAGAATAAATCGAAAAAAATATTATTATAAGGACATTTCCTAAATTTGTAGGTACGCCGTAAAAGATAGAATATGTATTGAATTAATAATTTTGTAAAATTCTGTAAATGCCTTTGTCTTCTTTCTTCGATTTTGCTATTTAGAGTTTGTTGAAAGTAAAAAACTCACTCAAATAACACGTGCACACTTTAAATCGTATTTCTATGTTCAAAGTATGTTCGTGCCAGCGTTGCCACACGTCCCGGTTTTGGCGGGACGTCCCAACTTTTAAAAGAAAATTATATGTGTCGTACGGAACAGGCTACGAGTAAGTCCCGCTTTCGGGGATAAATCTAACTTAATATATCATTATAAATTTTTGCTATCTATTGTCATGTAAACGTAATTTAAAACTGAAATAAAAAGATAAATATTTAAAACTCCTGATGGTATACGTTTATATACTATGTATGTCGTTTTCGACAACAGAATCCCTCTTTTCACTCAATACTTTCAAAATCCCCACTTGGCAGAATAAAATTCTGGCCACGCTAGTTCGTCTATTGCAAGTCGCGTCCTGTAGAGAATTATGATTCGCCCTCCCTCGCTAGTCACGCGGCAAGGTTTGCCCAGCTCAGCTACAAATTAGCTCACGTGCATACACGCTTTGCTGACCGTCAGCGAGTTGTATGCATCGAGTTTCATCACACATTAATATTATACTTTTTATAAAAAAATACATTTTTTTGTAAGGACAGAGATATTTGGCAGTCGGTGCTTTCTGCCTACCCCGTTAAGGACCTGGTGTGATGGTTATGTATGTATGTATAAAATTCATCTAGCAGAAAAGCAATCGAGCCATGTTAGGTTCAATTTTTTCAGTTTCAATTTTTATTCATTAGGTACATACATTACCTACATACATACACTCAACGAAAGTCATGTGTCAGTCATCGTGTCATACCAACAAACACTATGTATATCAGTGGTACAATTACAAGGAATTACTTAAATTTGGAGCATATTATCGTCCGAAAATGTCTTGTGCTTTTTGTTGCTTACACCGGAAATGGACAAGGGGTCTAATGGTAACTATCTTAAGCGGCTACCATTGCGTAAGGACAGCTGTAGCGCCCGCAAATTTACATACATACGTAGTGTCAGAAATAAGGACTTATTATTATATAATAGCACTCATAAATACTCGTATATTTGTAGTGAGACACGTGTCTAAAAGGGATTTATTTTAGTAATTCCTTTGTTTTGATGCCACATTATATACGAAGGCAGCTATGCCATTGGCATTTGCGTTACGTAGCTTCAAGCGTGGCTGCGAGCTTAAGATCCTCTAGGTATTCGGGTCTAGTAATCGCAGGGCGTCTGTCGAGTGTCTCTTACTACGATATACACGAACACGGCTACGTGACTGTATCGTACGAATATTACTATGAAATCTCGTGCCAATAGTGGATCATGGATATCTTTATATAAACAACGAATTGATATTTTTTTTTTTTTATAATATGCAAGTAAAAGACGAGCAGTCCACCTGATGTCAGTAGCTACTGCCGCCAATGGACAGATGAGATATGATTTCATTTCGACCACAGATGCGCCTCTACCCCTGAGGACTAAGAAAGTAGTAAAGAAACAAGTGCATTAGAATTTTTTATTTGTATGGATTTTGGAACGGATTACTTAAGGCCAACTGATCCCAAAGTAGGCATGCATTTATGGTACACTACAAATAATTATAATCGTATCTGGCATTAGTCAATTTACTGTGTTAGCCTGCAAGTTTAAGCAAAAATAGTACTTAAGCGCAAGGCAGTATTTCGAAACACGATAATCAAAAGCCAGGTTCATAAAAGCCTTAAATATATTGTTAGATACTTCAAATTGACGTATCTTAGAGGTAGCAGGTTAGACAGTGGCCATTTTATAAAGAAAATTAGCGCAGCCATCGTTTTTGGTGTAAACTTGTGTAAACAAATTACTTTACTGTTTTCAGGTCATAAAATTATACATGCATAAGTTGGGGCACACGCCACGGTGTATGGTGTTAAGTGGGATGTTTGTATGCCAAGACCTATCTGAGTCTAGACCGGCCTGTAACCTTTAGACGTTTCTAGGTCACATTTTCTTAACTAAGTGGTTCGTGCTATTTTCATGAACGGCAAAAAAACTTTTTGTGATTCTATTTTGTTTGAAAACATTATGTGTTAATGTAATAACATGTAAATAAAATAACGATTGTAGTTCTAATCCATTTCTGGAAACATTTTTCAATTCCATTTCTGGAAACATTTTTCAATTCCATTACTGGAAACATTTTTCAATTCCATTTCTGGAAACATTTTTCTAAGAAATATTTATAAACCATATAGAAAATTGCTGCGCAACATTTATCAATTTTGAATCATATTTCAATTAATTTCGTTCCATTGTGAGGTTCCCTCCGCTTGCCTTCAATTTAGCACTAACTTTTTATTATCACGTTTAACTCGGTTATTTATTTCGATTTCCCAAATCAAAATTTACGTATTGAAAAAATTTATATGCACTTGGAAGTAACGGAAAAAAAACACATGCCACCCGAAAAAAAACCGTTGGAAGGTTTTTGGAAACACAATTTCTGCGCAAAGCTGCTGGCTTACGCTAGTTTGTCAAACTCACAATTTTACTTCAAAATATATTTATATTCAAAATACATTTTCATACAATATTTGAAAATAGATACTTCTAAGAAAAAGTATCGTAGCGAATTCACGTAGCGTAGCCTTTACCTGCCTTGTGTTATTTCACGTCATTACACGTAGAATATTTATGAGTACGTTTGGTCTGTACGTTTATATTTATTGTTATCGAAACATTCTTATGTTCTAAATTAAGACATCTACAATTTAATTAATATAATGATATATATGATATAATTCTTGAAAATTTTAACTATTTGGCATCACCCAAAACAAAGTTACGAGGCTTCAAAAATACGACGAAACATTTCGAGAAAAGGTAGGTAGTGCCCTTGCGCTTCGCTTGGCTCGTCTTGGCGGGCCACTACGGTGCCCCCAGATATGCCACTAAAAAAAATTGTTTCATTTTACCATGCTATTTATCGGGATTTGCGCGGGTAGCACCACGGGGCATAGCTAGTTGTTTTATAAAATAACAGAAAATTCTGTACGACCGCCTGTCAGTGGTTGCTAGGCAACCTGTTCTTATTAAACATTCCACATAGGGCCCGACTAGATTATAGACATCCACTAATATTAGTCTTTGAGAAGACACTGAGGACTTTCCTGCATAATAATATATATGGAATGTGTGTTGAATTATTTAAAACGTGGAATGGGATACGATAAGCCCATCTCGTAGCAGTTTTGAAAATGTCACGTTTTATACTTCAAGAATATTTTCGGTTCAAACATCTGTAATCATTTTCTTACTTGTAATCTCATACCAATTATGATTGACACAGGTGTATGGCCCATATTACATAAGAAATCGCGATGTTTCAGCCATTTTTATTCCTATTTATTCAGCCAATCCGGCTCGAAGGACCAAGTGAACGGTTCAACGCAACTGTGAGAATAATAAATGAACGAATCCCTAACAAATGACCAAAAGTTTTATTAAATACCGAACAGTCACAAAACGATGCCGTTATCATGGCGACCGAAAGCATTATTCTCGAAACTTCATTAAACAAAATGAAATGCCATCTTATATTTATTTGGCGTGGGCGACGAATAGCACAAATACCGTAATAACTGAAATTGAATGGAGCATACAAATGGCTTAATTTTGTTTGATCCATTAACTTTCGGCATGTAAGTTTTTGTTGAATTTCGAATTTTTTTTCCTTTTCACTCGAACGTGTCAAGTTTTTCTCATGTTTCGTGGCTGTATAGAAAGTAATTTAAATTTGTATTGTGTCAGTTTTTCTTGTATTGGTTAAGTTTTGTTTTGTTGTGTCGCAGAAAGTTTTTTTGATTTTTAATCTTAAGCAATTTGTTTACCGTCTTTGTACCGGTACATGCCCTTAATGGTTTTAAGGAAGAAAGAAGCTAGGAATAACAAATAATTATTACAAGTGTGCTAGTAAAGGTAGTATGAATTTTGAATTAAAATAAATATTATCTAATTAAAATTAAAAACCCGGGGCAGTTATTCCCAGCTGTGGACTGATGCTGTAGGTGACGATGACTCGGAGGAACTCCAACTCCCATTAAGGTTGTAGGTTCGATTTAGAATCAGATAGTTATATATCGAATTGTCTTATAATAGTTATCATTATTATTATATGGCAAAAATTGCAAGAAAATTTCCTGTTTTTTTTAAAGAGTTCTGGAAGCTTTCTTTGCCACCTTTTCGGTTTACCGTAGCGTAAATCTGGTAAATTATCATTATAGAATGTATCGTATTCATCAGACATGTAATACTTTGATGCGAATAAAACAGTTTGAATTGAATACGAAGATTTTTACATACACATTGGTAAGCCAAGTGCATACCTATCTTGATCTTAACCTAATACACTATCCGTACATACCCGGGACGGGTCACTGGAAATAAATATGCATGAAGATGAACTCTCCGTATAAAATACGTAAATACTTCACGTAATACGTGTAGGGTCAACGACTTTTATACGTTTTCCTCTTGACTAACAAATGAATTGACTTGGTAACCCTATAAATGCAAATAACCAGTTATATTAATATTATGATGAAAAGATGGTTGATTATAGACTGGCCTTAGCTCAGGGGTTAGTGAACCGGCCCACTAAGTCGGCGGTTCGGATTCGATTCCCAGCCAAAAGAAAGTATTTGAATTATGGTGAGAGTTTTACATGTGTTATCTTGGTAATTGTTGCACAAATTCCAAATTCAAATTTTCTTCAGTTACAATTTGTATGTGTGTTAAAATAACAATTTTTTAATCAAATCGCTGTGTTAGTTTTCCCTTAATATTATTGACATTATCATTATTCATATATTATTTTCAAGCCCTTCCTAGAGGGTATCTTTTGCGTAGCAAAGCCTGCCAAATCCCTAGTGATATTGGATTCTCGTGTCTTCTCAGTTTTCACCCAACTGCACGGTTTGGCCCTGGTAAATGTATTCAAGCGGGATATATTATTTATTATTATTATTATCTATCTATATATAGGAGATTTACAGCGATATATTGACTCATCACGATATCTCTGGAACCAGAAGATCTAGAGACTTGAAATTTACGAGGCGAGTAGAGGTCAGTTAAGAACGGATATTAAGAAATTCCACCTGTAAGGGGGGTTGCGGGGGTGTTAATTGTAATTTATAAAGCAACGTATGCCGGGTCAGCTAGTTTTTTTTTATAAAAGGGATGTAACTTAAAAGTCAAGGTACGTGCAAAATTTTGAATACAATTGAAATCAAAACCAATACCTTTTAGTATTATTATTATTTACATAGATACCTGTCTTTGACGCCTCTGTAATAAAGAAAATCGTCTCAATTTCCTTTCGCAGCGAAAATTTAAACAAAACTAAAGACGCCGATTGACATTAATCACGTCTAATGATTCCATCTAATTGGACATGAATTATTTTAAGAAAAGGCAATTTGCATTCGTTCAATAGCGAAATGAGCCTTATGCTGTGATAATAAAAGCTATTTTTGTATCAACCGTACGGAGTAATAACCGCAATTTGGTGGTGTATAATCAGAAGTAGCAAACTTAAGTTTTTGATGAGTTATATAAGGGCGTAAAGTATTAATTAAGATTCATAATGACTAAGATTTTATCAATGACAATACAAATTTCCTAGTGTTTACAGAACTTCTTGTGTATTTCGGTGGCCCGTTGCCTTCGTAGTTAGCGACTAATCTCTGAGCTGTGTTTTCTCGTTCGATTTCCATCAGCTCAAACGTATGTGTGATTGTGTTGATTCGATGTTTGAGTAAAATTATGTATGTAAGTGTTTGGTACAGTTACCTTGCTTCGCAAATTCTACCCGCGATTCTAGTTAGGCGCGGCTATAAGCGCGTACCCCGCTTAAATTAGCGGATATTAGCTAATAAAAAAAGTTGTCTTGAATGGTCGAGCCATCGCACGCTGTTTGTAAATCATAACGGTTATAAGTAATTCCCGGTGGAATAAGTTCGAGATACGAATTCGTGCCTTCACGGGAAGTTAGTGATAAATAATTGATTGATTGATTGATTGATTGATCGCTTCCTTTATTAATTGATTCATTACTTACAGGCTTATAAAAAGTATTTGATTTAATTCTTGCTAGATTTGGTATGATTTATCTGTGCATTTCGCTTTTACTATACCTTTCCGTGGTTCGTAAGCAATCGTTAGTTAAATGTTTAATGAAAACAAAATGTTGTTGAGGAAGAACATCCGTTAATCCATTGTACGTAACATTTTCCGTGTCATTAATCTTGTCACGTAGACTAATTGGAAAGCGTAGTGGTTTATAGTCAAATGTATGGATACCAATTTATGTTGTTCATGCGTGTCCGTAGCATCTACACATACATAATATATATATTAAAAGCTGGTGCATACTCGGTGCGCACCTGGTGCACACCTTGTGCATAGTAGGTGCGCACCTGGTGCATACTCGGTGCGCTCCTGGTGCATACTCGGTGCACACCTGGTGCATACTCCGTGCATATTTTAGAGGGGAACAATTTTGTAATATATGAGTTTTACTTAACGCACGCAAGCAAAGCTTTAAATTTTGCCGTTGTCGCATTATTTGTTATTGCTGCTCCTCTCCTATTCATCTTAGCGTGATGTTATATAGCCTATAGTCTTCCTCGATAAATGAGCGAACATTCAAAGATTCTTTTAAAATCAGATTAATATTTCCTGAGATTAGCACGTTCAAACAATGAAACAACCAAACAACCATACAATCAAACAAACTCTTCAGCTTTATGTTTTAGTATAGATGGGTCGATTTAAATTCTATCCACTAACCGAATACCAAGTTTTACTCGGTTTAACTTCGGCCATACCGAGTAGTTATTTGGCAGAGTTACTCGTTATCCGTTTATGCAGGTTAGGTAGTTGAGCGAAATAGTGTATAAAGATGTTTAAAAGCTCCAAATGGCCATGGATCACTTTTGTCTTACGCTTTGTTTTTACATTGATGTACATACTTACATTGTTGGTTGCAGTGACTACAAAAATTCTACGTGTACATTATTTTCGCCTCTAATTTAGACAAATTCACATTACTAATTAAAACTCCGTAATAGATATTCAGATCACTTAATTTTACGTATCGGCCTATTCAATTCGTATTTCACCGCCCGGACACTACCAATCTTATTAGATTGCATTGCAACAATTACTTAGGTGCATGTCGTTTCCGGGTCCGATTCAGACAGGGAAACTGAGAATTTACTACGATTGATCACATAACTATAACTTTAAAATATAATCTTTTTTCTCCCACTCCTAATGAAACTTGGAACAGAATCGTAGGACTGCAAAAGTAAAACGCCGCGACTACATCGCTGTTTCCACTAATCCCATAAAAGCGAAAGCAAACATGATATAATATACATACATCTTACGTCACGCCGCATGTAGAAGTGTGTTTTATCCGTATAAAATGAAAGTCGTGTCGCGAGTCCTACGCTCTAATAAATATGGGGCTCGAATGCGACCCTAATCGAGGAAGCAAAACAGCAACAATACAAACAGGCACGGTATCAAATTGTCGAGAATGCAAACACATTAAAGAACGGCGGGCAAACGCCGCGTAATGATTATTGTCTATACACTGGCTATATCCTAAAAAATATGTGGCTTACGTAAATAAATGAGACATATTACATTGGGCTTTGTTTTAGGAGGCCCGGACGGCAGCTGGTCGACGGGATATGTCGCTTATCTGACACCACACCTTTTGTCGGTTCTGTCGTTGACCTAATTCGAGTGGCACTCAACTGCGACCATGTCAACCTCGTTCGCAGTCATATAATTTGATGTCAATGTTCACCTCATTTCTTTTGTGCTAAGATTGTGTTACATTAATAAATATGTATATATATTTTTAAGTGACATAATTTATTCTGTGAAATGTCAAATAATCTTTATATCAACATACCCAGACGTATCTTGGCAATAGATAATAAGAAAATATTGTTTAATATTATTTTAAGAAAGTCAAAACAGGAGGAGGATATTCATTCGACGGGTACAAACTTTATCTGGCGGAATTGAACGTTTCACTGTTTAATTATGGCAGTGGAGCACAAACGTGACGTTAATTTGTGGCAAAACACGATACTGAGGTGGTTGTTCGGTGCGCGTTTGCAGACGGTGGGGTTGGTACATACACGCGATTAAAACGGCAAGTTCCTGCAAGGCCGATCGCCAACGCGATAGATCGCAGGGTCAAAAATAGCGGAGCGAGGCCCGTGCCTGGCGCCGCCCTGCGCCGCTCAATGTCAACTTTCAATCATAACGGGCGGAAGGAAACGGCCCAGTTGTGCCATCGCTGCCGCTGCTCTGCTGATACTAAAAGAAAGACCTCGTTTACTATTAACAGTTATCCTTTTATAGAACAAGTAAATTTTATTTACTTAGCGTTAACGAAATTGGTATAAAGTTCTTCGAAAATGTTTGCAAATACGTATAATATCCAACACAATTCGAAAACCAGCGTACATATACATACAAGTATATACGCATTGAATAAATACGCGTATACACGTTGAAAAAGGATGAACATACTATGCGTAGGCGCATAATATTCAAGCTGATCGGTCCCAAACTGCTTTTGCTCTTGTAAAAAAATATGAAGCGTTAGTAAGACCGATTTAATAACTATATTTTTTCCAACATTGATGTAAAAAAATAAAGCACAAAGAGGCCTATAACATTTTTACCCGGAAACGAGATAAGTGAAATAAGTTTACATCCACCGGTGTTGTTATTTTCCTCTTTACAATATAAACTGAAATATAAATAAAACTTTTATTATTTTTTTGTTTCAACCTTTTGGCCCTCTGTTTACATAGCTGCGCAAAGCCTCTCCGTGCCAACAGTCGCTTTGTCAAGCGTCGAGTGACATTAGCTCGACCCACTGTCAGATAATTTGGAAACCAAATAAAATAATTCCTCACTTTATTTATTCCGCGGATTTGTTGCACCTAAATTGGAATAAAATGTAAATGAAACTGCACGCGAATATGCACCAAACGATATGTATTTGGTGGTTTTATAAGAACACACCCTACTGCTTCCCCTCTCTGTTTTGCGGTAAATTTTAATTAGGATATGTCTGTGATACGTTGAAACACACCTGTTATTCCAATAAGCAGAAAAATTTACGCAATCCCGTAACCTGTGCCGTGAATTACCCTGAATTCTGATAATGTCAGGGATCAAGACATTAAAAATGTAAGGGATGAATAGCACACTCACCAGTGCCGTTGGTAGAAACCCTTCCCGTTACAGGGGTTGAGGATTTTAATAAATTAAACTGAAAAAAACATTTAGCGAAAATAACAATCTGGACTCGTAAGCTTCATTACAATTATATGAACATGTGCCTCTTTATGTCAATATATCAATTAGGAGTAATAATTATTACATTAGCACAGGTGTCTAGGGCCGAGCCGTTTGCCAACCCATTAAGCAAATAACGAGTCCGCAGGATAAACTTGGAGGCAGTAAAGTTTATTAATGGCTCGATTACAAGCTCGACCCGAGGTGCAAAGAAGTGCTATCAATCAGTCAGGTGCGCGACGGGAGCGGCAGTACCTACCCTCTCAGTAACGCTAATAACAAAATTCCGACGGCCCTGTTTGTTTCTCCAGAAGGGGGTGAAGATGAATATTCCAAAATGTTGCTCTCGTCCCAAGAACAACAAATGCTTTATTTCAAATGAAAATCTGTTAATACTTCATGAACAAAGCTTTCTCATTAAACTTGCTCCCGGACTTGTTGAAAGAAGATTGCACCTTAGGTGCCTTGTTATGACTAAAAGTCGAAACTCGTGGAATCGATTATATCTACGTACATGCACAAGCATCGTCATAATGAGTGATTTCGTAAACATCGTCTATGAAACGATAAATCTAGGGATTTTAAATTTGCCGAAGAAATGAATTTTGACTTTAGATTCCAGTGCATAGCAGAACAGAGTGAAGGCAGAGAACATAGCAGTGTTCGAATGGCTCAATTACAGTTAATGTGCAGCGCACACACATTCGGGGCGAATGTTCCGTGTATGCACGTGGACGCCACATTAATATATGTAAATGCATTCGGCCGGCCGCCGCCGCCGACGATCACAATATTCGCCGGTAAACCGGCCGGCGGAGAGGGCGTTTTCGTCAGTCTGTATGAAATTGACAATCTTTGAATGTTAACTAGAACACAATAAGCTGTAAATTGTTGACTAAAACGTGGAAAAATTCACATGTTGACGTTTTCGTAATATCTTCCATCTCCATACTTTTTAAAATGCTGTCTATGCTCGTTTGAACTCATATTAATATGCGCAAGATCCGGTCACTACCGACGCTCGCAATATGGTGACCTTTTGTCCATTCATGAACGAAGAGGTGGGTGTGTCATAGATTAGTTTTTGATTTAATACACAGCAACTTCTTAGATTTGTTAAGAGAATAAACATATATACAGTTTTACAAACACCGAAGCGTACACCATGAACTATTGAAGTCTCTTGCTAGAAAAATGAAAGACCAAACAGCAGAGATGATCGGCCTTATGTTTTAATAACAATTACTATCATGCACATCAAAACACATAAATAAATACACATACACAAACGCGTGCACCCTGCATGCATGTGGATGTCACATTAATTTATGCAAATGCATGCGACCGGCCGCCGCCGACGATAGCAATATTGCGGCATTACACGGGATATGGGCGAAAAGACATTTTAGACAAAAGTCGACAATTGTAAATGTTTATTGCTACCACCAAAACTAACACAACAGCGAGTTCATTAACATTTTTAATGGCTTTTATACACCAGAAGTAATAATAATAATAAATAATAATAATATCTTAGGACAATTCCACACACGGCTATCTGATTCCAAAGTAGGCAATTTA
>DWQT01003916.1:0-11848 GCA_018244895.1 Myscelus amystis hages | reverse complement strand
TCATGCATAAATACTTAACATAATACACAGACTAAAAAATAAAAATAAAAATTTAATGTAACTATGTACCTTATAAAATAACACAACTTGAATTTCAATTTGTAATTGAATGGATGTTGTTGTAGAGTCTTTGCAATACATATAATACATCCGTGGATTGTAGCAAAATGAGTAGCCTAATTTGATGGAACTTTTCTCTCGGCCAGTGGTAGTTACCGCGCACAACATCACGCTGTTCGACGTGCCGCAGTTCGCCGACCCGCGGCGGGCGCTGGCCGTGGCCTGCCACTACGAGAGCCAGCGCGACGACCCGCCGATCCACTCCGTCAAGCTGTACAGGGACATCCAGGAGATCTTCAGATACACGCCCGGCCAGCTGGTAAGGTTTCGACGATGCTATTTTACGAACGCTAAAGAAGGCACGAGATACATTTGTATATACCGTTCACCTGAGAATTACTCCGGTGTAGGTGATTCATATGGAATAGAAGACAGAAAGAAAGAAAATATGCAATATTCATTCTGTAAAAGTAAATACAAAACAACCAAAAAGATAGTGCCACCGAAAAGAGTTAACGAAGTTTGTGCATTAAAATGTGTTTACTTACAGTTCGCTACAGTTAAATATGTGTTTTTAATATTAAATAAAACGTACCTGCACTCCAAGCAAGTCCTGAACTGTCAATGATTCAGTTCAATTTTTCGTAATGCCTTGCTTCGCAACACACATACTTTTAGACTAACTGGTATAAATAATAGTAATAACTAGGACAATACCACACAAACAGCAACAATTTTTAAAATAAGTATGAAACAATATTATTAACAACAATACTTTAAACGTAATCGGGAAATAGTACATCTTTTTCATACGAAAACACAAATTGTTTAAATAAAAGTTTGTTGATAAGAAAAAGTATGTAAGTGTAGCTGTGGTGGTTTCCCAAGCGAACGGCAGTACATGATATAAGATTTTATAACATTACTAGCTGACCCGGCGATCACTGCTTTGCTATATAATTTATAATTAACACCCCTGCAACCCTCCTTACCCGTGGAATTTCGTAAAACCCGTTCTTAGCTGACCTCTACTCGCCGCAAGGAATATTCCTACCAAATTTCAAATCTCTAGGTCTTCTGGTTCCAGAGATATAGTGATGAGTCAATATATCGCTGTAAATCTTCTATAATAGATTCTCGTACACGAACACCTTTAACCCACTCGAACCGTGGAAATCTCAATCGTAAATCAGATCAGTATCTTTGACGACGTCTCTGGTTACTTATTATCGAATGAAATATTTTAAAGATCAGAAGCGCTATATTCAATATTTTAGCATCGAATGAGGTTAATTTAGGAACGGAGTCGCAAAGGGGCGGTATGATTGGACTCATCGCAGTCGGGCGTTATTACGTAAGAATCTTGAACCGCGTGCCAAATATGCGTCGAACGATCGATAGAATATCAGAGACATAGAAAACCGAATAAAATATCGCTTTTTATGAACATTACGTGCTTTGGGGATATACGTGTAGCGGACAAAATTGATTTGTACGTTGCATAAAATTTCGTTGAGGATAGTTGTAATTGTGTAAAATGATTAAAGCATTCTGAATCTATGTATTTACCTTTTATGAGCGTGTGTTTGTCATAGTTGAAAATATTACATAATAACTTCTCTTGTTAACTTGTATGTTTACTAATTGTATAAAATAGTAGAGGGCAAACAGATAACTAAATTGTATTTCAAAAAAATTATGGTGTTGGAAACATTAGAAACTCAATTCGCGTAAAGTAATACTCATTGATAGTTCACATGTTTGTTCAATTAAACGATTTTATCTTCTCTTATTTTCTAGAAAATAGTGTAATAAGAATACATGTCACCTGTAGCTGATGAAAACCCCTAGTGTCTGCCTATACTATGTATGTATATCAGTGGGACGTAGACATGGCTACGAACCTATTTTGTGGCATAACAACTTCAAACGCTAAAATAGCCTGGACATCCGTCTAACATTTTGTAAAAAAACCTTGAACTAAAATCTAGATATTTTTTTGGGAAATCGCGTTAAAGAAAAATGTTCGAGAAAATTCTAGGTCCCTTTGAAACTTTATTGCGTTACATCAATTTAACGAGATGTTATTAAATTTATTACCTGTCCTTGCGTACCACTTTGCATTTCTATTCCGATTGCGAAATAAAAGTAATTCTAAGGTACACTTTGCGAAAAAGTAATTTTGATGATTGGGAAGGTCAAAACTAGCATACCTATACGTGGCCGAGCACATCATTGATATTTGTAATTAATTTAACAGTTAAAACCACTTTTACGTTTTACTATGTTCCACTGGAGCAACGAGGTGGTGTATGATTCAGGTATACAAGACTAGTTAGCTCAATTCCATTACAATGTATTGATATCAATAGTTTGATCCTGTATATTGTGTTGTCTTAAGACATTATTATTATTATTCCAGGCTGTAAGTGTCGGATGTACGTTTAACACGCCTTTATTCTTTTCGAATGTCATTGACCTTTTGACTGTTGTAGCGTATCTTTTGTAGCCTCAAACCAGGAGTTTCAACACGTCGGTCGGCGCGGTGACGCAAGGCTCGTGTTCGAACCACAGCTGCGCGGTCACCGTTGTCCTCCCTAAGGTCTACAACACGCGCATGTTCTTCATGTGCGAAGTCTCCACTGAGGGGCCCCGGTTCGCGGTTGTCAACCAAACAAAGTACATGACAACGGCTGGTGAGTGAATATACATTTAACATTAGGTTAGGTTGGGATAATTAAAGCACAAGTACTGATTGGACAAATTACAAGTAACAATAATTTAATAACTAAAATAAATAAAAAATACCTTTGTACAAGTAAACCATTTATTCTAAACCAAACCTTAACACGTATGTAATAAAGTTCATAATATATATTATCAACTTGGCGCTTACGCTATTTTTAAATGATAGGTACACAATTCCGAGAGTCGAGTGTTAGGTTTTTTTCGTTACATTTCTTGATTCGGTCTGAAAGCTGTACAATTAATAGCTAAAGCAAAGAATATAAATTAGATAAACTAATAATTATTAATAAAGTAGATTAGGTTCGTTAAAAATCAATGAGCTTTCACGAAATGTGTATCAGATGTTTGATGTATTTCATAGTTATTTTCGACATTTTCCAATTGGATGAAATTTAAATAGAATCAAAATAAACATTCGTATAATTTAATGTAATAATAATTATCAAATCATCTCGCTGCATAATGCGTTGGGTAGGTAGAAAGGCACTATATACCAAATTTCTCTATCCTATGCTATCTTCATACATTTGCTGGTTTCGGTGACTCTTCAATCCCCGATAAGATTAATTCCAATGAACTATAGCTCGGTATGAACTTTACTGGGAATGATAAATGATCTCAAATCAGAAGCTCTAACGTACCACATTACGTAACACTTCAAATGTACTGACGGATTCCTAAATATTTCCCATAGTAATTTCTTTGCCCAGTTACGTTGCAAGCCGGCCCCGAGATTCGGCCGTCGTCGAACGGGGCGGTACAGTCCGGGGAGGAGGTGAACTTGAACTGCTCCACGAAGCCAGCGCTGCCGCCCGCAGCCATACAGTGGTACATAGACGATAAGCCTGAAACAGTAAGTTTGTCCTTTACAACGGGCATTTCAATATTTGATATAAACTGAGTCATTTACATTTAATACAACGAATTGCACGAAAATAATGCAGTATGAGAGGTGACCCGGTCCAGCAGTAGACCGCTAAAAGCGTGAAACAACATTTAACAAAAATACAATGAAAAAAAGTGTATTAACCGAAGATTCCTAAAAACAGCTCTAGTTTAAAAATGGAAACACTAGCAATATTTCATTATAATAATTAATATTTTCTTCCACAAGGTAGATAGTTGGATAGACAGCACAGAAATGTCCGCACCGGATAAGGACGGTCTCCGCTCCAGCTGGAAGGCTCTGCGCGTGCGAGTGAACACTATGAAGCCTAGTATAGCCATCCGGTGCGAGGCCACGCAGCCTACGACACCCCAGTACACGACGTCGGCGGAGTACGACCTGCAGGTTGTGCGCTCGCCGCATCTATCCATGTTTACGGCTGCCGGTGAGTATGTGACATAATGAGTTTGTGACGTAGTGCGGTTGCGCCATAGTGAGTTTGTGACATAGTGAGTTTGTGACATAGTCATTTTGTGCCATAGTAGTTAGTGACATAAACATTTTGTCTATTAAAATTTTTAATGGGTTAGATATTGGTGCTCTGTGACTACCCCTTCTCGGATCTAGTGTGATGGTTGATCTTAGTAATAATAATGTTTTAAATATTTATCATATGCTCATTTGAGGTAACTTACTGAAACAATAAATGAAGGCTTTATTTATAATAACAGTTAATATTAAACATTAGTTTTCACCAGAAATTACCAAAACATGTTAATTGTTAAATTAAAATTGTTACCTAATAATTATTGTGACCAATCTGACGAAAAATTTTACGATTTTTAATAAGTTATACTTTGTTTTTGTGGCTGGCAGAAATGTTGTACAATGCGGTTCTGATAGAATAATTGTTTCTATTTTAAAAAATGAAATGACGTATGAAACAGAGTGAATAGGTTACACCGCAATATTTTAGCCGCGCTAACAATGTCGTGTAGTGCCTTCTGTCATTCAGTAGCTGACTTCAATGCTGGAAAAATTCAGCAAAAATATTTCATAGTGCTATTAACACTACGTATCTGATACTACATATTTCAGAATACATAATATGTATATATCTGACCAAACATAAAATTTGATTAAAAAAAACACTAATTTTCATCAAAATCTTTAGAGCCATATCGATTAGATATACAGAAATAGATTTTGTTATTTACTGCATTACAAATTACCAAAAATGCGAAATAAATTAGAAATGTCTTCGGGTTTCAGATTATTGCAAATGCAATTGGAACTTCGTTAAAAATGTTGTATTACATTTAAGTACTATACCTACTTATTTACAGACAGAAATCTAATGTAATTTTATACGCACTCGGTTGAAACGTATTTTTTTTTCTTTGTAGAAGTATTCAATTTTGCGACTAATACAACGTAAATTTGGTTACAGTTATGAGAATTTTAATAGCGATATCCGGATTTTTACCGCTTATGCTTTCCATTTTTAGAAATACTTCCACTCTCAATATTTCATATAAATAATTAAATGAATGGAGCGTATTGCTTACATAAAAGTAAAATGGCGCCCGCGCTGTGGAAACTCGTGACGTCACGGCATTCGTCAGAGCACCTATCGAATTTCCATTTCCTTGTTCATGCATTTTTACGAGAAACCGTTTTAGGAAAATTGCATATAAACTACCTACGTTAGGTTATACGGGGGTACTTGAAAATTTAACAGGTTTTATGTTTACAATATATTTATTTTATAGAAAAGCGTGTACATTCGAGTATTGATGTATTCAACTCATAAATAAACAAAGAAGATAAGTGAGTGAAGTTGTGGTATTTCCAAAATTCCTTTTTCATTCTCACTGACGCTCTATAAAGGACTTATTCGCAAAATTTTAGGGTTCTAGGTATGTCTTACTTTTTTATATAGAACAAAATACATAACGTTGATCAGACTTTGTGTTACTAAAATAGAGACTGAATAGGATCTTTACATCGCAGTATATATAATAGCCGATCCTTAGAGGTTTTAGTCCTCTGTTATTACAGTATTAGCGGTTGGAGGAAGAAACTGACGCGAGATTAGATCGAGCTCATTTCATTCTTTGTGGAACTCATTAGTGTTGATTGATGATTGGGCGTGCGAGCGACGATACATACCTATTTTTATTTGCTATATAATTATGTACATGTTTGTTACATTTACCTCAAAGACAGGTTGTGGTTATAAAAATGTATTGAGACCCAGCTAATAACATTAACATTTTTAGTTATATACATACATACATAACCATCACGTCAGGTCCCTAACGGGGTAAGCAGAAAGCACTTAAATCTAAAGAAATTTAAAGAAATTTTTACGTGCTTTAGTTATGTAAAGCACGTCAAAATTCAGAGGTGCGTACCAAGATCGAACCCAGACTCATCGAAGTGGAAAGCTGAATTTCAAACAACTAGGCTATAGATGCTTATAGTATTTTTGTATATCGTGATATTAAAATGCATTGTGTTCTTTCGCAGGGTCCTCGTCGAAGGTGGAAGCCGTTTCGATCGCTTTAGTGTCGTGCATTTCAGTACATATGTTCTTCAAATACAGTGCCTTGAGTGAAGTGTGAGATTACAAAGAGACTACTTAAAGTGACGATAATTGTATTATAATTAGTATAATAGGTAGTAAATTTTACCACCAACGACGCTTGCACACCACACAATAACATTAATTGGATATCTCAAATTGAACAGATATTACTTTGGACTGGAAAGTGACCAGTTAGTGCAGGGGATTTGGTATGGTCGCGGGTTCAATTCTCATACCAGACTGTTGGAATCGATTCTGCTCTATGCAGGCATAAATAAAATATGGACTGTAAAATGTGTATTTTGAGTAACAGTAAATGTCAAATTGCTTTATCCATTCTTAGGTATGTATAGTCGTAAAGTAATGAAACGTTACATATTGTTCAAATTGTTTTAAATAGGGCTTTCATTATCGCTCGTTTCATTAAATTTTCTTAATCTCCTATTTAGCTAGTATTATAGAATATGCATTAATTATGTATTAAGACATCAATTAATTTTATATGAATTTTTGACGGTTGAGTTACACCTTGGTTTTTACTGTATGGGAAACAGAATAAACTGTTTTTCTTAGTCTTCGAGTGCTAGAGTTTTAGTTATTGGAACGAAGTTCGTTAACGCCGCTCCCTGGAGAGTCGAATGGCAGAAATCGTCACGTAAGAAAAACACGTTATGTCTTAATAAACGTCTCGAAAAGGTACAAACAAGCAATCTAAACATCCATATCGAATTGTATTCCGAGTTGAAGGAACAGTGCTCAATATTACAATGGTACAGGGTAATATTACATTGAGCCCAACACGATAGAAAATTACATCACTTTTTTGTTTCCAGTACATGAAATAGGGGCAATGCTGAATAGACGTTTAATGATAATTAGAATAATCATTAGCCTATTTTATAAGGAAATTTTCAAAAGATCGCTCTGTAAAACAACACTATGAGGTCGGGAAAAACATTAAAAAGTCATTGTACGTAATTTTTCGTTATATTACGTTCGTTGGGAATATTCTTTAAGAGATTTGCATTCCGTTGGAACCTCAAAACGATTGCGCTTAATTGCTCAATATTTTCGTACACAATATAATCAGTGCGGTATCCGTCTAGTGCATAGTGAATTTGATTTGCACGCAAGTTTAAATGACTCTTGAATAACACGAAATCTTAATGTATTTTCAGTTGGTACGGCTGCGTTGCATTCATTTAATGGAATGTAATTCCGATAGCGACGTAGATTCTTTTGTTAGCCGTTGATTTATTAATGTGATAATATTATTTAATATTAATGTTTCCGTTGGTGTGCATTTGCGTCAATTTAGTGTTACATCCATTTAATTAAATCAACAATTTCGAGCTTCTCTGTGCGTTTTGTGAATAAAGTGTTATTAACAGTTTCCATTATATTTTATTGAATAAATGTTATATTTCGCATTAAAATTGTTAACGTACTACATTATTTAAATACCTTAGTTATTAATTTAACTGCTCAATGATGCTACGGTATTTCACATTGAAAATGTTTCAAAATTCAAAAAGCATTTAAATCTAGGATGATATTAATTACACTGAGGTGATAAGCGTCGTTACCTATTGTTTATTAATTGTTGATTAATAAAATATTGCCCCAAACGTTTTGCTTCTACATTCAAGGCAGCAGTTAAAGAAGAATTGTGAGTTTTATTTGGCAGAACGTTTTATATTTTGAGTGTGATGAGTCCACCCAGGACGTGAGAATCCAACCAGCCTATTGCTGTTTAGCAGCAATTAATATTGTGTTTTCAGATGTAAAGTGAAGGATGTAGTACGATATAGGACGTTTTAATGTTATAGTACTTAGATATCTTGACACTTATGTATATGATATAGTTATTTTATTGAGATTACCTCTATTTGAGGAAGACAAGGGATTTTCATCCTACTTTCATTGGTCATAGAGGCGATATTGTTATAAATATTGGGTATGGAAGACACGAAATGGACGAAGCATTTGAAAGGTTGTAATGACATCATTAGGAAGTATGAATTCTGAGTATGTCTGGTAGTCAAGGAGATGTTTGTTCCATTAAAAAAATACACAATTATATGAAGGCATATGAAGCGAAACATACATGGGTTGATCCTCATGTTAGAGAGAGAGGTGAAGAAATGTATATTTTCTCCGTCGCAAAGTGTCTATTATAACGAGTAAGAGCCTTTCATTCTTGAAAGCGCTCTCGCGGAATAAATAACTTTATTTTTGTTTCCTTAAAAACGTGAACGCGAAGAAACACAGTTACAACTCGCCGCTTCTTATATATCTTTAAGAGAACGGGCGCGTATTTTCATTTATAAAATTAAATTTACTACAAGATGTCCAATGACGTTGAAGAGGCGGTGAATTGTGTTTTAAAATGTATTCAAAGTAATTCAAACGAGGGAAAACATTTTGTTTTCTTGGCTGAAGGGAACTTTGTCTAAATATTGTGGTGTTTTAATGTTTTTGAAACCTCTTTTGTTCTGGAAAATTTGTAGGGTAATCTTTGCTGACAATACATTTTTATCGGTTTGGCCTCTTGGTGTAATGGTTAGAGATCCTGGCTGCTGAGTAACTACATATGACAAGTGTTGAATAAATATTTTCTTTCTAACCCGGAGGTCGTGGTTCGATCTCACGCACATTAACGTGACAAGTATATTTGTTTGTTGTGTCTGGATGTTAAAAAAGTATCTATATTAGTGTTACATAGCGAGAGTGTGTTTAACAGCTGCCTGGTTAACATTTACAAGTATTTACAATCATTTTATCTTTTTCATTCTAAGACAAAGACCATTTTTTATTTTGTATAGGGTTTATCAACAGCTTAATATCTTTCACAAAAAGTCATATTGATTGGATCGTTCTATTAAGTGTTTCGGCTCGATAAAACCTCAGGTCAGGTCAGGCGTCGCTGCACGTGCAACTTACGTCCGCCCGAAGCTTTTAAGCGCAAAGCGGAAGCTATTACGTTCGTCCTTGTCCAATAGGAACGCTTTAGTTAACGGGCCAAAATGAGGGAATTTAAGAAGCTAAATTGTTTTCAGCGTGCTTAATGACTAAAAGTATGTTACAATATGTGTTTTAAAAGGTGGGTTCGGAATCTCCTGAATACAGATGCGATATTGTTTTTAAATACAACCATTTTTCTGTCTTACATGAACGGATGTAACACTAAATGGGTGGAAGTGTAAAGATCGATGTCAAGTAATTATATTGTAATTATGAATATAGCAAGCACTGAATTTCGATGTTTTATAAACACGTAAAGTTTGTAATTATATTTACATATGTTGGGAAGGGTGGGTGATATGAAATTGTCAAAATTTAAAAAAATGTGTAATATAAATATGTGAACATGATTATTTAGTATTGTTGTTATATTTTGAGAGATCTTCAATGTTCTTTGGTTATGTTACTGCAACGAATTTCGATGTTTTAGTTGACTACCACGGCCTACATGTGATTTGAAATTTCGTTTAGTTATTCAATGTACTCTAGCTTAAAAAAACATCTATTTTATTATTGTACCTAATAAAATCTTTAACGTAGACTATCTTCTAGAAGATCGGCTCGATCTATGCACAATTATAGCTACTAGTCATAAAAATTTAAGAAAATCTCTGTATTTTCAAAATATAATGATAACAATTCGATTTATTTCTAAGACCATAAAATCAGACCATTGCGGCTACGAAACTTGGCTCGAAGTCCTCGCAGGCCTATAAGGCACTACGCATGGCCGATAACAATTTTCTTATCTAGCTAAACCCGGCCTCTTTTATTTGACTTTAGTTGTACGAACTTAATAAGCATTAGAACAAAAAATAAGAACATGTTTCCTGCCATTCTTTTATTTTACCTATTATTTACCTATAATTACAACTGTATGACTAAGAATTTTAGGTTGAATTTTGATTGTTGGCTGTTGCACCGTTGCCGATGATACACAGTAAACTTAAAAAAATATCTTATACAAACCAGATGTAAACATATAAGGAAATTTACTAAATTAGCTAATAACATTTGATTTCTATATTTCCATTGTATTGTGCATAGATGGAGCGATGCTATCATTATATTGTGCCAAATTCTAAACCTATTTATAATTTACTACTGTGTAAAATGTATATAGCAAAGAAGAGGGTAGGTAGTGAAATGTGGAAATATTTATAATGAAATCTGTCACTGCAATCTGTTTTGTGAAGGAGATGAGTTAGAACAATGACATAGAAAAGCGAGACTGCATTGAGATACATATAAATAACTAGCTGACCCGGCAAACGTTGCTTTGCTATATAAATTATAATTAACACCCCCGCAACCCTCCTTACAAGTGGAATTTCATAAAATCCGTTCTTAGCTGACCTCTACTCGCTGAAAGGAATATTCGTACTAAGTTTCAAGTCTCTAGATCTTCTGGTTCCAGTGATATCGTGATGAGTCAATATCGCTGTAACTCTCCTATATATAGATAGATAGATAGATAGAAGCCAGACAGATGAAGCGCTTGTAACACCGATGTATTCGTAGAACGCTATGCAAAGTTAAACTCTTGATATTAAATTTTTAGCGGCTGTCTCGTTACCATAGCAACCGGAATGGATAGCTTTATGTGATCGTCCTAATTATTATTATTCTTACATGTTCAGCGGCGATAGCTGCGTCGTAAGAAGAGGGCAATATCGTTTCGCGCACAAAAGCCTCCAGGCTACAGTCGTATTTTATTCGGAATCGAACGCGTAATCGGGCGCCTGAAAAACCCAATCTGTTTGGCCAGCGGTATACTATATCAAAAAGCGAGCGCACTGTATCCCGCAAATTGAGAAATATAACACCCCGACCCTTTGTGTACTCTTTATACATTTCTTCTATTTACTTTGCTTTGTTTTAGCGGGCGCTCCACGATATACTTAATAGCTAATTTTTAATCTTCCTTTGTTTTTTTGAGATGCGTTTCGGACGGTTTGTAACGATGCGACATTGTGTGGATAGTCTTGGTTATCTGGGGCTTGATCGAAACGATTGAGAGTTTGAAAGAATACTTCGCTGGTTAATGTAGAGTTTTTGGAACTATGATCGCAATAAATGACCAAATAGACTATTGTCTAGGTAGTCATTGTCTAGTTAGTTTTTTTTCATTACGTTCTAAGGGCCAGTATTAGGCAGCGGTCCTGGGTCCTGAGTCTCACTCATACCCTTATATCAGTTACCGTTATGGGTTACAAAATCCACGAGAAGTTGCGATAGCCTGTAGGACTAACAGAAACTGTGACAAGGAAAGACTCCAAAAAAGTCCTGATTGTTAATCTTTGCTTTGTCAAAGAGTAACACAAATCTACGGAATGCAACTGACTCCCTCATTGTCTGTTGGAGTGCGTCAGAAACTCAGTAAAGACTGGACTCTGCCACGCTGGTTACGTACGCGTTAATAGACTTCAAATACCTTCTAGAATGTTAAGATATGGACTGGCCTCGTGGTCGGGCGGTTAGAGACCCTGACTGTAAAACCGGAGGTCGTGGGTTCGATTCCCACCAAGGACACACATTTG
>DWQT01003915.1:0-11848 GCA_018244895.1 Myscelus amystis hages | reverse complement strand
GGTGGGAATCGAACCCACGACCTCCGGTTTCACAGTCAGGATCTCTAACCGCTCGACCACGAGGCCAGTCAATATATAGTAACTATTTGTGTTGGCAATGTGCTAGTAAATAATAACTATTAATAACCAAAGTGTAACATCAGAATGATTAGTGAGAGCGTATATAGTATGGATGGCTTTATGTAGCATCGAGCTGCCAATCAAAAGCCTTGGGTTAACCCTTTTGATCAACGATCCGTGAATGGGAGTTTTATTTATACGTTTTATGTTCGAACACACGTCGATCAATCATGCCGGATTTAACTGTACACGGAAGAAATTAAGCCTTATTGACATTTGAGAGACGGTACGCGTAAATTTTGTTTTGAATCCACCGAAATTGGGTGAAGTTCGCGAATTTCCCCGGGGCGTGTTTAGCGGGGAGCGAGTTTGGGTGAAACGTGCACGTGTTGGAGCGTGTTTGGATTCTTTGGGGCATTAGCTGAGTTGAGACCGATTTATAATTGGACTGAAATACATTGGACTGAATAGCAACGAAATACAAGTAATCGATATTAATAGTGATGATTAAATTACTGCTGATTTTTATTCTTCCTATTCAATTCGAAGTTGAACATATCACAGTCATTTCTAAATGGTATTTTGCAGCGGAAATATGAAATGATATGAATATCTGAAAATCTTATTCCAAACTTTCAAAGTTAGTGCCGTGGAATATTTTAACTAACTTTAAAATTGCAGCGTTTTCATTTCTTATTCTGATAATCGAGTTTATAATTTTAAGCACTACCTGTGCGCTGGGGTACTACCCGCGCATATTAAATCGGGATAAAAGCTAGACTGGACGTTGTGATACAATCTCCTCTATTTTCCAGTAAAGTCCCATTAAAATCGGTTCAGCCATTCCACAGATTACCCGGGACAAACAAAAATACGAACAGACCGAGACAAAAATTTAAAAAAACTTTGTGTTTTATTATCGTGTATATTGACATCACAGACAGACATTTATTTTTTTATGTGGAGATATATGAATCTGATTGTAATATGTATGGAAGTTGAATACCCTGGTTAGGTTTATTAGGTCTTTTGCATTTTTATTTTACACCTGATCGATCTTTGGTTGAACTTTATTCAAACCATTTTCATTATTTTTCTTTTCTTTTTCTTTCTCTTCTTCTTTTTCATTATCATCATCAATAACTATTTTATCGTTGCTTTGTAGGACACGAGTTTTATTGCAGGTTGGTTAATTGTGACGTAATTGTTTAGGTATTTCCGCAGCCTAAAGCTAGGTTATACAAATACCAACTCACGCTAGTTCGGTACGAGTATGTTATGCAGTATTTACTTGTATACAATTGTAAACACTTTCAGTCGTATTTGTATTGTGTATTAGGTGTACTGTATTTTTTGTACTGTGGTCAAGACCATAAATATTTTTGGGTTCGCTATCTCAATTAACTACAGTAAGAAATGTTAGGCTTCGTTCACACGGCATTGTAGATGATAAGAAAAACACTAGTGATACAAAAAACTATATGGATATGAGAGACCAGATTCCACCTTATAAGAGTCTCGAATTAAATCTCAGTGAACAGTGCAGAACAAAAACAACCGTAAAAGAACAAATCGAGTTAAAAGAACAAAGCCAGCGTCCGGTCCTGTGCAGCGCAAGTTCCAAATTGGAACGGATATTGCGCAGGTATTTTTCCTTTGTTAAAACCGCCACATTATATTTTAAAGAACTGTAAATTTCACATCCTCGGCAATCTTGTCTGTTATTTCAGCGAGGATTTAGGTTTAAACGAAATTACATAACGGTTCATTTTTCAAAATTCCATTCAATTTAAAATGCCATCCGTATCATCGATTCAATTTCATCGCAAATTGTCAATGGTAGTGAAATAAATAAACCAGACGATATACATGATTAAATACATTTAATTCTACTTTGTTTGGTACTAATAGTATTTAACAATATAATTCTCATTTTACATTCAAATGAAATAACATTGCTACATTAAACAAAAGTAAGGCTAAACAAAAGAAAATCGTTCGATACTACATACGTTCCAAATTCAAACAGTAAATGTGAAGTTTCGTGATGCGAACCACGGAACCAAATAAAACGTGGATCGCTAAACTTTCGGTGCTTTGGGGTTACTGCGCAATACATCAGGATGGCCGCGGGCCATGTAAATTTTCCTACATTCGCCGCCTTATACTGCATTGTGTTGAGGAAATATCGGGGAAAAGTTACATCCTGTTCCTTTCAATCAAAAGTACCTAACAAAATTCAAATCTTTACACTCAACCATAAATACAATATGCACGCCGCGGGCAATGCGGTGACCGTTCGGGAACAAAGTTTAAAAAAGGAAGTTTTAATATCATTAGCGATGAACGATTTTAATCAAATTGATTTCATGTTAAATCAAATTGGGGTCACCATATAGGATATTTATTACGATATCCCATAAATATACAATAGGATATATTTATATAGGATTTAGTAAAGAGAAACCTAGCAGTATAGAGGTAGGCTACAGGATTTAGTAAAGATATACGGAGGATACAGGATAGAATTAAGATACAGAATAGATCTGATATCGGATACGAATGAAATCACAGATATCGTTTTCATAATTGCAGTTCCGATTCAGTTACTGATCATTCTCAAAGCATGCACATAATATTGGAGATGTTCATACATATGTACCGACTACGCCTAACATATCAATATGTCAGTGCAAAGTCCACAGTTCCCGCGCAGTTGACTGGCGGCGGAACTTTCTAGACGAGTTTATTGCGAACATGTTGTGGCGAGTTCCATTTTATTTTTATACTGCACGTTAACATTCAGTATCTTTTTTGTCATTTTTTATCTTATCTTATATTTAGCCTAACATCACAACTGAACACGTGCTAGTCCACGTGAGCGTGAGAATTGGACTTCACTAACAAATACAAAGATCTTTATTTGCACAAATATGGTTACATTTAAAAACCTTACAGTATTAGTAAATCTAACCAAATTTTGTGTTTTACAGCGTTTAGGAAATAGACTTATTATAATAATTATTTATTATTTAAGACAAATGTGAAAAGAAGAGCAGCTTATAAAGCAACAAGAAGTTAATGTTGACTCATCTGACATCTGACACATGTAAGTAACCGCTTGTCAGATCTTTTTAACAACCTGTAAGACTGACGACGAAGTTAAACGATTGTTACTTAATAATAACGCCTATATCTGGCTGCGTTACGTACGAAACGACGTGAAAATACGTCACTAGCGGTCACCCATCCAAGAGTCACTTTACAAATATATTTGAATATATAAAACAACAAACTTGTCTTTACCAATCTGAGGTCGGATACTTTTATGGGGGGCAGTAACCGTACCACGAGTTAAACGCTTTTATTAAAGGAAATAATAATAGATTGTCATTTTGACGGTGTTTGTTCGGGGCATAAATTTAAAATGTCTGACTGTGGAAAATGACATTAAAACAAAAATTATTTACAGCTAAATTTCTTTCTGACTGGGGACCCATCGGTGCCAGGCAGTGTACTTCTATAAAGTGTTCTGACGATTTTGTTCAGTTTTTTTGTTATTGTTCCCCTCGATCACAGTTGTTCTGTGTGATTATATAATTTGAGGGCATTGTCCACCGTGCTGGATAAATGAATATAGACATCGCATACATGTAAAGATAATTATGGAAAACTCAATAATTTACTAATTTTCTCATAACGTTTCCCTTTATCGGCACAGCAAAGATTTTGTTAAGTCAAATGTGCAATACTGAATTTATTGGTATACAATGACCATTAAAGACCCGTGTCCAGAAGAGGAACAATAAAAGGAACACAGTACATAATACAAGAACAATTTCAACCCAAATCGCCATAAATGAGACTATCAAGTCCAATAAAAGAGCGCATCTGTCGCCCGACAGCGACATAGTTGAACGCGAACTTCATTTTCTTCCGAAGTTGCCGAAGAAATGTTTAATGTAGAGGAATTGTTATTCTATTTCGTTGTAAAGAACTCCGTATATCGTTACATTTTCGATATTTCACACGATCTTTTTGATTACTAAAATGAAGTTTTAGTCTGGTAGTTCAATATTCAATTATCAAATTAATATCTAATGCTAAGGTGTAATTAACGCAGCTGTCCCTTTGTCGGCACTTCGTCCCTTATTTTCAATTTAAAATTTTCTTCGCTGGAAACTATTAAGAAACCAATTTTATAATCCAAATATTACATAACAAAAATTTAATTACAATTCCAAGCAAAACAAAATAATAATAACTATAATAACTAATAAGTGAGATCTAATTACTGTTTTCATATGAGTTCGAAGTATTGTAATTTGTGGGGCAAAAGTTATTCTATTTCACTTCGGGGTCCAATCACTACGACGTATTAAACATGTAACATCGAAAAGGCCTTGATATTTCCTCCATTGAAAGTTCTCTGAGCGCGAAACTGCCGCAGAAGATCGACCCCCGACAGTAAATATAGAACAAAAGCAAGTTTTCTATCACTTATACATCACCGAGTTTCTGTTTGTTCCGACACAGTTTGAAAACAACAAAAAAATAGGATAGAGAATTCGTATCTGCCACTAGTTGTTGTCCGCTGCGTCGTTTACTACCATAAATGTGACCAACCATAACGCGTGTGAAATCTCTATACCCGTAACTTAAATACTAATGTATTAATATATCAAGTTTAATTAGAATAGGTGCAATATATGATCGAACAAGTAAACACAAACAAACATTTGAAAAACTAAATTGTAACATAATATAGAATATATCATAGGCATTGAGTAGAAAAATTGGTATTTAAAAAAACGACTCGAAAACCGTATAGTATGGTATCGGCCTAAAGGTTAAATATAATTACATAAATAGGTATAATTAATTTGTCGTATTGCTCTATATCTTTAATTATTAAATTTATCAACTTTTCTAATTAGTTAATATTGGTTTATTATATAATTTTACCATTTATTCAGAAAAGGGATGTACATAAAGATAGTGTACAAATATATATATTTAAACATAAAATTATGTCGTTAGTAACCGTCGTGCATGTTAGAGATACACCAATATTATTATACATTGAAAGCAATTAAACCAATAAGGATTTTGAAACCAAATAATAGGTTTATCATACATTTTATATGGAAAGGACACCTGCCACTTGGTAACTACTATCTATGAGACAAGGTCGAAACATTGGTATAATAGCTACAGACAGACCGTTCATTACTGCTGAACAAAATTGAATTCAAAGACGATACTTAAAAATCAATTTAATTCCAAGTACACGGC
Organism: Myscelus amystis hages; assembly: GCA_018244895.1. Classification (NCBI taxonomy): domain Eukaryota; kingdom Metazoa; phylum Arthropoda; class Insecta; order Lepidoptera; family Hesperiidae; genus Myscelus; species Myscelus amystis. The sequence continues at coordinate 6,493 of DWQT01003915.1, read as the reverse complement.
ACATTTCACTTTGTATCTGAAGTAACTTTTAAAATCGTTTTCAATGTCTTAAAAATAAAACTCGCATCAAATATTTGAATATGGAGTCTTTGATAAAATATTTAAGTAAGAGCCTTCATAGAAATATTTTAGCATCATATCAAAAGCTACTTTAGATGTACTACTTAGAGCTACTTAGAGCAAAATATTTGTTACGTCAGAACTGACGGAACAAAATATCCCCAAACCCGTTTTGACCCATATTACTCGTTTTGACCCGGGTGACGTACGTTATAACTGTACGGTTTTCGAGTTAATTACAATGGAAATACTTACATTTCCATGAGCTCCGTGCGGCTGACACAGTGAACAAGGTAAAATAAATACCGTCCTAATTTTTACCTGTATTACTTTTCGGATGATATTTTGGTGAAAGACTGTCATTGTCATTTTCATTACTCGTATAATTGTCGTCATTACTATCAATAGGATTATCCTTAATATTATTATCTTCATTATCATTATCATTATTACTAACCAACAGTACAATATTATTAATATCGTTATATATCAGTAGTACAAAATTGACTTTAAAAAAAATTAAATAAAAAACATTGCATTATAATTCGCAAAGAAGAACGTATACTGGAATGAAAAGTTTTTAGATTGGACAGTTTCATTTAGATGTCGCCGGAGTTAACAAAGTATGTATATCCTCCTATAAAAGTATGTGTAAGTTGTGTTTTACTTTATTTGCAGTTATTCTGTCGCGATGCTCAAATCGCCTTTACAAATTGTCGTTAGAAGTCGAGATTATATGAAAAAGTTTCTGAAGAGATCTTTGAATAAAAACTTTCTTAGACCCGGCATCCTCATTTAGGTATCACCCGTGTCGACCCGGGTGACACCCGCCCCAATAATGTATAGAACAAGTTCGAAATTGAAAAAGAAATCCCGCGCCACATGCAAATACGAATACCGTCTGCAATATTACAAAACTCCTCGACACTTGGTTCGGCCAAAGTTTTTATGGATTAACTGTGCAAGTTTTTCAAATTTTTCCCCACTCGCAAATATAAGTTGCAAACTATGAGAATACAGTGGTGTGCGGTCAAAGTTGCCAGCATCGACATTGTTTAGGATTTAGGGAAGCTTTTCCAGTCGCTTTACCGTTGTTTTGTTTTCAAACGACGCTGGTTTAAAATTTTGTTTATATTAAAACTCACATAATTTGTTTGTTTCAAGATTTCGATTTTGATTTGTACGTGATAAAACTCAATACGCCCAATACACATAGACGGTACAATCATGAGCATAATGTATTTCCAGACTGTTGCGGTTTTGCATATTTTTGCATTGAGAGGGTTTAAAATTAAAATACAAGTTAGATAATTGTGCTGTTGCTTTAAAAAATTCTACCTAGAAGAGATCAGAAATCTTGCTGATCTTATTGAAAGCATTTGTAGGGCGGACGTTATTGAATATGTGTTCAAGGTAGGTAATACATTTATATTCATGACTGTACCTAGATATCCCTTTCGTCTTCTAGTTTCAAAGAAGATAGCAGTGGAACGACAAGCATCTTACTAACAAATCTTAGTAGGTACTACCCGTATCATCAGACTGTTTTAGGCCACTGCTGGACTTAAGCTATCCCTAAAACTATGTCTAAGCTCTAACCGTACATTCATCTAATTTCATCCAAATAAAGCAATAACATTCCTACACTTTCATCTAAATTGTGTTGATATTTCATTACACTTGCCTCATAACTGTAGATAGCTGGAGTTTGGAAAAAAAATGAGCCGCCATTAAATGGAGGTACTTAGATAATTACGAAATCATTATTTCATTTTTCATCGGAGCGTGTAATTTCGTTAATTATCCTACTTTCCCCCTCCAATGATTAAGATTTTTCATCTCCCATTACGAGTACTAATAATTGATATCATCTGCCCAAAACGGAGTACTGATCTTGAGACTATTTGCAACAGGGTGTTCTCAAATTAAGCTGTCTTTATCGGATATCTGATTAACATAATATTATACACAATTTTAAACACATTAACAATTTCACACACAAACGCAGAACAAATGTAAAATTATTTAGTTATTTATTTAGATCACCAACATTCTGTACATCGTAGATAATAGAAAACAATGTTATTGTTATTATTAAAATTCTTTATTATCTTCATCTACACTAAGACGTGAATAACATAGTAAAATATGAAGAGCGCGTAGTTTATTCAATGCTTTTATATATTAAGTTACTGATGCATTCTCATAGCCACAGTCGATCGATCATGTCTCACGTGCCCCAGAAACAGGAATGAACAGAACGGGTGGGGGTGCGACGATCGCAAAAAGTCAGCTTACTGTAATTTTATTATGCTACTGGGCGAAGACAGGGTGTCGAAGATAAATTGCTTCTCTATCAGTTTTTACCTCTTTGCAAGGGTTCGTTGACCTTTTTTTCTTTTTTCCGAACCCTTTTGTTGGTCTACGGGACATGTCCTCTCGTAGGGAGAGGGTTTTAGGTTATAATCATATAATCATGTTTTTTTGTCAATCAAAACCTCCAACCATTAGAAAAATTAAAATTGAAATTTGTATCTGATTATTTAGCTACTTATTACTTTTCTTATTACATTGACCCATTTAACCATTTGTTGGTAATCTTAACTTCAGTCCAACAATGCGATGCTATCGGTTCATTTTTGTGCTGAGGTTTCGACATTTTTAAAGAATAATCTCCAGACAATTGATGACCGACCGCCTTAATACAATGAATCAATCAGCCCACTTAATCTTCAAATCATTTGCCATTTAATAAGTTCCGTTTTAATCAATCATTAGCATCATTATGATATCAATCCATATTTTCATTATTAGACGTTTTCGTCTCCGAATGAAGTAGGCTAAGAGTATACCTTTTTGACTTATTAACATTCAAACACTTTAGAGCAGGTTATGGAGATTTCTGCGATATGAGGATTTTGATTAGTTTGAGATCAGGTGGCCGTGTGCGAAATGTACCAAAATACATTATTATTATTATAATCATAACCATTAGAGTGTATCATTCCACTACTGGACTCCTTACCCTAACGAGCGTCCTACACATTTGATTCACTATAAAACGTTCAAGTATAATATAAATCAATACCACTTCCAATTGGGTAACATATAAACGCACCCTGTATACACACCGATTAGGTAATGCGTAAACATCCCTCCAACCCGTGTCGAGTGATTGGCGTAATTCATCCCATCTATTGCCGGGGCTCGTGTGTACTTTGGTTCACAGTCCCATTAATATCGTACTATTGGTCCTGAGAAATAATTTTGTCCTTTACTAGTCTCGTTGAATTAATCCAAGGCTCAGTAGCCGGGGTCACTGACCCCTGTATCAGGCAAGGCAATCTATTATATTTTTTTAACAATTTTTACGTCAAAATATATTGTCCAGCTGGTACCCATTAATCAAACCCACCAATTAATACGATGTAAACATGTTAACGGAAAGCTTTTGGAAATGCGTGCTTCAGAAATTGTAGACAAAGACGCCCTATATATTTTACTTTATCTATTACGTTGTGTAGCAAATCTTTTATAACGGTTTAAGCTGTTTTCAGCGTTATACGAGTATCTAGTTAGAAGTAATAGTTATGGTGATAGCCAACGAAGATTGGAGTTCAGAATTAGTTAATAAAAATAAAAATATCGTCCACATTTTTTTTATGCAAACACGCTTCGTTGTTCGCAGCTGTCAACCAACGTTTGACGTTTCGTGACATTGACAGCTTTGACAGCGCTCTGCCTTTTTAATCTATGGATTATAGCACAGTAGTGCCACATAAAATTTTATTCTGAAACCGATTACATGGGTGTTTTCTAAACACTAATTCAATTCTAGACAGTCGAGACCTGTCTATAGTGAGATAATGGAATAGAGAAAATGGGCCAGTCAGTCATCTCATGTTTGACCGCGTAAAATATCAACGAATTAATTTCCACAGCTGAAAACGAGAAGCGCTTATTTTTGCTATCAAAGCTTCAAAGCACGTAGTTTTATGTTTTCCTCACAAAACGTAAAGAGTTCTTATGGCCTAAATAGGCTTGCGATAAATTATCGAACGCTTCAATAGGGCTCGAGAGGCTTTATTTAAGGGCCTCGTGGGGGGCAATTAGATCGATCACTCGTGAATCGTTCAGATAATTTGTGTGCCGGCGTTATTAGTGTACTTGTACCGCGATTGATTTATGAATAGAAACTCCAAGATTATGAGAAACGTTTTAGGAATATCTTTGTTAGAGGAATTATACATATATCAGTTGGCAGCAAAAAAGCTTCCAAAACATAGCACTTTTGAACTTCAATTGTGAAATTTCTTTAATAATACTTTAGATTGATATTCAAGAAAATCGAAAGGTAGGAATAATCTCTAGATGATTTCTGAGCCAGCATCGAAAATGGCACCAACATTTTCAGTTCCGTTAATTGTAAAAACATGAACAGAAATCTAACTCAATATAAAAACCCCTCTAAACTCTGCTAACGAAAGAAATGCCGATCAAAGTATTATAATCAGTGTCAAAAGAAAAAAAAATATTTGACACTTTTCATATTCATTCAACTCAACTCAACTAAGTTCATGACTTTTACGTTCCAATTCTGGGTATTGATCTCTCAATCAACAGCGAAATACTTGAAATTCTCCAATCCTCCCCTCTAGTACAACTGTACTTCATTTCAAACTTGAAGGCATACGGGTTAGAAGCCAACTCATAAGTCGAATATTGCTAAGTCCTCATCAAAGTGATTATAAGCGTGTCATTAAATTTGAATACCGTCTTTTAGTATTCTAATGACACGCTAGTAGCCGCGTGAGACTCTGTATTGAATCGAACCAAATATTATTGCCTCGGACACTTTAATGGTAAATAGGGCGGCGCAATCCAAAAGGAACCCCGTATCAATAATTCACGGGCGTTTGTCAAACGGATCAGAAAAAGCACTTAACGAAACGTCGATATAGGCTATCTGCTGTATCACGGCGGGTACGCGGGTCATGTTTATGGACACGAATACGATACGGGGCTTATTTATCAGGAATGGAACTGATAAGCGCGAGGCAATGAAAGGTAGGGTCGATTTCATGTTTCTTCTACGTATAAGCAATGATAGCCGATTTGAAATTCCACCTCCCACCCTGGGGGATCTGCTCAAATCCTAGCGCGCCGATCTGAATTGCTTATAAAACTTGAAATATAAATCTCACTAGCTAAAACGGTGAACACAATCTGACGAGACCTGCATGGCTTAGAGATGTTATTTTTAATTCTTCTGAGGCGTGTGAAGTTCGCCAATCCACACTTGACCAGCGTGGTTGACTAAAGCGTAGATCCTCACTATGACAGGAAACGAGTATTCAGCAGCGAACCAGTAAAAGGGTTGAATAAAAAACCTTTAAAACCCACTTGTGACTATTTAAAGGCACAGATACGATTTGTCCTTGAACAGACAGTTGGAGCTCCCTATCTGAATGCAACAACTACATTTAAGTGGTAATATTGGATTCTTAGTTGCAGGTATGAGAATGAAAGACAAGAATACTTACCAAAAACATCGATGCAGCCGATCTGCCACGTCATAGTCGGCTGTGTGTTGATCTGGCACATGTAGCAGCCGCGGTCTTCTGCCCTTAGCGGCCGAATGCGGAGTTGCCACGTGCAAGGTGCATCCAGACTCACTGCGTAACGAGAACCGAGGACCGAGCGATCGTGCATCGTAAGCACGGTCTGATCTTCAGCGCGGAGCCAGCCCACCTGTTGGCAGAGAACTTCACTTAGAACATGTTCCATGGGATTGCTGAATGAGAATTATTCCCAAATGTTCTTCCCGAATTTTATGTAGTCGTAAATTATTGCACCTCTTCAAACGTCATAAAATAGCTGGATTCAGAACGTCTAAGACTGAGTGGCATCAGGTCGATTACGGAAGACATAGTTCAATAAGACCGCTTATTATATCCTCGTATTTATGAGTAGGATATATTTGGTAACACCTAAAAGGGATATAAAGTCGTATTTAATGACTATTGTCATTTTACCCAGTTTACCCAGATAGATGCTTTTGATGTGGTATTAAAATTAAGGTCCGTCACTTAACAACGTTTCCCTTGAGCTATGGCTCTTGAGTGGCTGCTCTAGCCCCTACTCAGATTTCCACCCTGTACAAGAACAATACGGTAACTTTCCTTTTGTCCCCCTAATTGCCTCTACTCTAAACGTTATAACGTAAAATAACTATACCACTTATACAGGATGTTTATTTATTTTCTGGTAACTTTTAAATTAAGTAACCAGTTTACTTTCTACCACAGTCAAAGCATTTTTTTTTTGATGAAGGAGACAAGAATTTTCGAAATTATGAAATCCTAATAACGTTTAGCAACGGAACTTCCGGAACTTGTTTTTAATCTAACAGATGTTGTTTATTGTGACAAGA
>DWQT01003914.1:0-11850 GCA_018244895.1 Myscelus amystis hages | reverse complement strand
TATCAAAGAAAGATTCACATCAATATTGAGAGAATCTTGCGTGGACATTTCACCATGTTGAAATGTACATTTTTTTTTAATATTACCCATATCTTGATGTGTATATAGTGTTATTAGTTTTGCGTATAATTTTAATGATATTAAATGATGCGTTCGCATTTTCGCGTGGACAGTCATAAATAACGAGGATCGTCTTACACGCGGGCCTACTTTTTAATTATGACCATAAAATATGTAAGATACGAGTTGGTTTTTTTTTATTTGTTGTTTTCTGTGATGTTTGTTTTGTACATAAGATTTAAGATTTATGATTATTTCAGTTCAATTGTTTTTGAACTGTTTGCATTAACGATTTTTATACTTGCATTTTACGCTTGTGTATTCTTCGACGGGGCTCTTTATAACATTATGAAAGGAAAATTTTGAGGGTTAAAAATAAGTAACGACTCAATTTTAATATGAAATACTACCCGTTATTACGGTGGAGGGAAACATCTTGAGAAAGCCTGTACAACGTATCGTTCTTCAAGATTTGTGAAGTGCTCATCGGCATTTGGCTAAGTGGTTAAAGCCTTAAACGGTGGGTTAAAGTGGGTTTGCGTGCCCATCAGTACAAATATATGTAATTTAAAAAATGATTTTCCTATATTTGTAAAATTTTTATGCGTTACAATTTATTGAACAACTATATATATATATATATATATATGTGCATGCTGACTTTACTATAACTGACTTTGCACGTGAAGTTTGCACCGAAGTTGCACGTGAGTTTGCTATACCCGAGGATTAGGTTGGAATGGAACACAGTGCCCCCCGGAATGCCCAGTGAAGACTCAGGCCCCCCTTCTGTCTCTAGAGCACGGTAAAGTGCCGATCTTTCCAATCACAGGCTATGGACTTTCGGATTGTCAACTTGTACAGTTGCAATTGCTTCAGTTATTAAGCAGTCATAGCCTAGTGGTTTCAAATTCAGCCTCTCACTGCGGGGTTCTAGGTTCTATCTATTATATACCTCTGAATTGTTACGTGCGTTTTATAACTAAACATTAAATATCACTCGCTATAACGGTGAAGGAAAAAATCGCGAGGAAACCTGCACAACTTAGAGATGTTGTGTATAATATTTTCTGAGGCGTGTGAAGTCTACCGATCAGCACTCGGCTAGCGCGGTGGAGTATGGCCAAAATCCCTCTCACTATGAGACGGGATACGGTCCATCAATGGAGAATTAAAAAATGGTTGAAAAAAAAAGTTGCTTTAGTGGTTTTCCTTGTCGTGTTGCTGTCGCTTTTCTTGTGGCTAGCAACATTGGTAGCAAGTACATAAAGTTGCTGCTAGATTACAGCGTCTCACGATCTCGGCCCGCGCCGGCCACGTGCGCCGCGCCTACGCCCGTTCCGGCAAAAACACTTTCAATCGGCCGCCGCGCCGCCCCGACCGAAGGTTACCAGTTCCTAAGCACCGCGGTTTATAAATGCCACAATTTTCATCCGCGTTACGCACATTGTCGGTGACTTGGATATTTTCAACAATGTCTTACGTCCTACTGTTGTTAATTTTATGCTCCGTCAGTACGTAATGAAAGCGCATTGCCTGGATCGACATAAATAAGCATCTGTATAATCCATTTACGCCTTGATATTCGTGCCCTTTTTAATTGCATGGATACAAACAGGCGACCTACACACTCGAAATTCGACCTACTCACATTACGAAAATTGTTGTTGAAGTTAACTATTTATTTTGTTAAGTTGGGTTGCGTTTTTTCCAATACTTACACCTTAAGTTCATTTTGGGTAATTTTTACAATTTCCAAAATGTGTACGCCCTAAATGCCAATCTATGGATTAATCTAAGCATTTTGCATTTTGAAAAATCTTTAAATGTACTCAGATGTCTACAAACAAATGTTCTGGCATGCTGTATTAATACTGTTAGATTGATTGATTGCAATCAAACTTGCATCTATGAAGCCTGCTTCCGTTCAACTCCCTTGTTTTCTACTCGCAGTGACGAAAACTCATAATCGACAATGTTTCAAGCGAAGGTTACAAATTGCTAGTTTCGTGATTTCTAACTGCATCATCACATTTTTTCATTTTATTAAATTGAGGTATGTCTTTCGGCAGCACGGTTATTACAATGAGGAAATTTAATTTGTACTCATTGTGTTTATTGAGTATTACCTATGCATTTGTAAATTTTCACATAATCTGCAAATACTTAGCTCTGTAAAATACCTAACTATGCGTAATAATATTAACATTACATGTATTTTTCCTTAATAGGATAGGATAGTGCTAGACATTATTCATCTCTATAGTGTCTAATACCTACGACAACCTGTTCGTCAAGCGCACTAACAAAACTAATGAAACCTATTCTCTCAAGTAAGTAGACAACTTACATACATACATACATATGTATATGTAACATATTGCCAATGGCCGACCGAGCGGCACGAGATTGTCAAACAATCCACCACAACAGCTATTTACGTGATAAAATCACATTTTCATAATAATTCGATTATTAACGAACGTTTTTACTCACCTTAATGTTTCTCTCCTTAGCACCGATATGGGGGGAAAAAATTTAATTTAAATCCCATCAAGTAGGCCATCGTTAACTCCTCTGTTTACATTCAGAATGGTGAGGACGGTCGCATCTTCTTTTTTTCTAGTTCTTTTAATGATTGTACAGAGTAATTGTATGAGACATTGGATATCAATGTATACATAGTTCTCGATACTCATCTATCTTCTATCTTTATATATATACTCATCATCACTATATCTCTGGAACCATAAAACCTAGAGACTTGAAATTTGATAGGAATAATCCTTTCGGCAAGTAGAGGTCAGCTAAGAACGAATTTTACGAAATTCCACCCGTAAGGGGTTTGCGGGGGTGTTAATTATAATTTATGTAGCAAAGCAACGTTTGCCGGGTGAGCTAGTTTGATATATTTTCAAGAAAAAAAGCATACAGCTTTTCATTACGCTTATAAAAGTAATAACAAAAGGATTCTTGATTCACGCAATAATGTCCTTTTCTTCCGTTTCAATTTGACTACTTGTGTTACATAGGTACACATGCTTTCATTAAAAAAATAACAGACCAGAACCCAAAACTTTAAATTTGTTATTATAATTATAGTTTATTGTTTACCATTAAATGTAACTAGTGAAACGCGGTTAATTAAATAACAACACGAGAGGCAGAGAGTATTTTTTGCTTTTAATGTCATGCATGGCGCGGAGGAAATAAGATATAGCGACATCGAATTAATCACGAGACTTAACGGGACATCTTTAACAATTTTTTTTTGAGCGTGCATTGTTGTATGAATAACTTGTTGTTGTTGTTGTTGTTAATGTTGTAGCTGTCGTTGTTGCTGTTGTTACAGTGAGCGCTAGCGACAACTGATCATGTGAATAGGGAAGTGTTGAATCAGATTACAACTTGTAATATTGTCTTACATTTTCTTGGGCTATGAAGTTCGCATTGTAGCTATGTGTGGCGATATTCGAAAGGCTGTAGCCAGAAGCCGGTACAATGGTACTATTTAAAGGAGGCCTATCTTCAGTAATGTATCGATAGCCAGTTGATGGTGATGTCTTAGAATGTGAAGCAGTTGGTACTACGTCAATGCTATCAAAAACATGTGGATCGAGTATTTTATCAATTCACGTTATCGCTTCACGGTTTATATTATACAACTAGCGGTACCCGCGGCTTCATCCGCGTTTGAATTGAGCAAAAAAGTTATTGATAAATTATTAAAATAAAAGCAGCCTAATTTACTCCTTGTTACATCAGCTATCTGCCAGTGAAAGTCCCGTCTAAATTCGTCCCGGCCCAGAGTTTAGTCGGAACAACAAGACAGATAGACAAAAATTGTAAAATTGTTATTACGGTATATGCACCATGGTTACATACATATCGACGGTGGAAAGGAAAAGTTACTAAGCGCCTTGTTGCTAATTTTACAACAGAGCCGTTTATAGATTTATTTTTTCTATGAAAAATCGTAGAAAATTGGCTTTTAGAAGTATTTGAAAAAATTCAAGGATTGATTGATTTTTTCACATGCCTCGTCGATATGCATTTAGTGACAAGCGGTAATATTACAAACAGACACCAATTCTATTCGGTCGGCATTACTCGTCGCGTAGTAGGCGGTGCGCTTTAATGTCATCTGTTGCCTTTTCCTTTTTCATGGAAACTAATGATATCCCCGGGAGGCGCGGGGGCGCGCCGGCGCTAAGTTCTAATTGCGCGCCGCATCGCTTATGCGACCTTTAATTTGTCGTTGCACACTACCGTCGGCCTTTATACGCTGTACATTGTGTTTTTTTTCTCCAAACCAGTTTACGGCCTCCTCTTAATATGTCAAAGTAACACGCTCCAAGTCATTAACTCGGCAGCGCTTCAAATAGGTTCCATTGCGTTTTCTTTTTTTTTTTTAATTGTGGTTACACCGGGCTTTCTTGTCTCGATGCCTGTTAGAATAATTAGATTATTCATTGAACGTGTCGGGGGTGAATACAGGAATGCCACGCAGCGTAACCCCCTCGTCACAATTGCTTTGACCCTTTTGCACAACTTTCTTCTAATGTCTACACGGGAGTGCTTTTATAGTGTGTTATTCGATCAAACCAAAACGTATTTTATATTTTTTGTCAATAAGTAATGTGGCTGGATATTAACGTGTCATCGTGTTTTTTATTTTTTTTAAAATCGAGCGAGGGACGCATTTCTCCGTTGAACGCAACACATTCAGCTTTAAATCTACACACGGTATTTTATACAGCCTCAATAAGCTTAAATTGAACTTAAATTTAGCGATCAACATCACTTAGCTCTATATACGTAACAGTTTATTAAGCTTTAAATACTCATAAAAAAAAAAATTATAAAACGCGAGACTTTAAAATCGATAATGAGTGTGTCACCATAAAGATAATATACAACGATCTAGATAGCTTCATTACAAAAACCACTTTATGATTATTAAATTGTTACGTTTAAATGTATCGGATAAAAGGTACAAAACAATTAATTGTCATTACAGTTTTATCGATGGTCGCATTTTATAATTTTTATAACTTCCCGGCGAGTCCCCGACACGACTAGATATGAGCGCTCGTCGGATATTAATGGAATACCATTCATGGGCATAACTGGTTCTATTCGTTACAGTCTCCGAGTAATTATAAGGGAGCTAGTTTGTCATGCGACGGCGCGGTGACGATCGCACGGCGGTACTCGTATAGTAGGGGACGAGCGCGCCGGGACGCGTCGCGGCGTCGGCGGCGGCGACGCGTCTCACGAGAACGGTAATACGACAACAATGTTGAGAACGTGGCGAGCGAGTTACTAGAACAGTTCATGAAAGTCGAGAACAATAAGTATGAGAGCCGGTCGCGAGACATTGTCTTGGGTCATGGCGTTTTTGTGCAATATTCCGATCGACCGAGTCGGTGCGCTTGCGCCGATTAGTGCGCTCTTCCACAATCGATATTCACTAACCTGATTATTCGTATCTGGTTCTTTATACTACGTCTATATAAATATGGATGTATTCCGAATGGATTTCTTGTGTCGCATGTTCCGAACGTCATCCGGAGCTTTCTATTGTTATAATTCCGTGGACATTTTTATGCTTCATTTTCAAATATCGAATCTTATAATGAAATTATTGTGCTCGAGAATGATTCGTCATCGCTCGCTAATTAATCAGAAAACGTTGACAGGTCTTCAAAAACCCGTCAACCTAAAAACAGAATTGAAACAATTATTGATTGAGATCATTCGGCGTCCGAGCTATATTTATTGTTGTCGTACGTAAGGGTGGAGAATGGCAGAACGGAACGAGTTTGCGCGCCGCGGTAAAAACTCAGTCGATGCCGAAGCGGGAATGTATCGAGCCCGGGCGGCGAGCGCTCATGAAGGAATTCCATCCGGAATCTCTAATTAAAAGTTTTATCTAGTCCCCGCTGCTTCGCGGAATCTATTCGATTGTCTCGATTGTCGCCTCGAAAGTCGATACCGCCAACAACTAAGGGCCCCGCGTACAGTCAAATTGACGCACGGTAATTTATACTTTTTCACTTTTTACATTCGCACTCGGGTGTACGAGTATTTGTGTACGATGTCCCCGTCGTCATAACGCGCCGTCTCGCGGTGTAATTGGCATTTATTAAATTGTCTGCCCCTGTTCTCCGCTGTCGTTTACGACGGCCGGTGTAATTTTCATGCGATTCTCTCATCGTCGAACGGCCCTCCGTCAGGTTTGGTTTCACTTCTTTTATTTAACCCGTACAGTTATGTTTACCGGTCAATAATCGGTAATATATATACACGCATATAATTGCAATTGCCAGTTTATTTTATTTCAATTAAGATTGCTATCTTTCACCCCCGACTTTACGTATAATGAAAGTATATTTTCTCACTTACGATAGTTGTCTGTCTTAAAGTAAATTAACAGTTCGGACCAATTAGGATAGGATGGAACCTTTTTGTTCGATAGTTTTGCACAAACACTAATATAATATTGTTTTATCTAAAGTCATCTACATATAAAAGCCTTGTACCAGTATGACTGTTTATTACGTAGGTGTCATCTTATTTATTACTTGCATTACATGAATCGATTTGCATTAATCTATTGGAATCTTGGCTTATAGAATATTACTTACCTATAATTACACACTGGTCGCAATATTATTTGTATTCGTTATAATCTGTGGGCGATTTGTATCCTCGTTAATGCCTTGGTGTGATGTATTTGAAATACTCGTTGTAATATTTCTTTATCATGATATAGGTCTAATGGTAATAAGTACTCTGTTGATTTATGGATTACTTCTATTTGGTTATATTGATTCAACGTATATGTAACTTGTATACTATTATAAATGAACAGTACTTGTGTAGTTTAAAAACAAGTATACGATGATAAATGAAACATATTATGTTCATACAGTAAAATAATGCCGGCGGGGTATATGCGGGATAATCCAGTAGGTGGTTGGCAGTGCGCATTCGATTGGCCAATACGTCGACGACAGGCCGGCATCGAGTGGACGGGCCGTCAGCCGCCGTCCAGTCGCGTCACAAACTCCGAAATGCTAAAAATGGCATAAATAATTTATACGTAGCTTGCTCCGGCACGGTTTTTGTCGCGACGACGACCTGACCACTGATGCATTTATAATATAAGGGTGCTTTTTGCAGCGTCCCCCGGTCGCGTCGGAATGCAACCGCTAAAATTGATCTTGTTCCAAACGTGAGTTGGATGGTAATGCTGCTGGCGCGCCGCTCGCGGCCCGCTACAATCCATAATATCCATATACGTTGTTGTATTGTACGATTGGATTGTTGGGATAATTCGAAACGTGCAGTGCGCATTAGTTAAGCGTAGCTTGTATTATGGTGTAGCGAGATATTTACTTATCATTGCGTGACATGTAAACAAAGATAACGTACATACATACATGTAGGACCATTAACAGCTGCGAGGGGACTTCTTAATCTGGTGGCGAGCTAATAAATTCTGTTTGCATTCTATATCTGCCAAAGCATCAAGTTTCATAAGAATCGAACAAATTAGATTAAAAACTTAAAATTTTGTTAACAATATTTTTGTTCTTGGTGTAACTCGTAACAAAAACTTTCATAATTGTATTTCATCTCTACAACTGGTAACATTTAAACAATTTCCTTTGAGACATCTTCGAAGACCCTTTGAATGGTCCAAGTTGTTCTTTTTGTTACGTTTTGTACTTTATTTTTCAACAATTGCTTATTATTATTATTATATTTATGAACACGAGCACGTCTCTTATGTTTCAGTAAGCAAGCCGTGTTCGACGGGAAGCGGGCGATACGAGGAGGAATACCTTTTGTGTTTCGTGAGTATATTATCCTTATATTTATAAACAAGCTATTAAACAATACGTAACGAAGGTTGTGACATTAAGTTTTATTTTCTTCGTGTAATGAACGTCTTATTCATGTTTTTAATGGAACTATCGCATGGGCGATTTGATCAAATTCAATACGAATTGATCGCGCGCGCTATTATAGTAGCTAATACATTTTCCATAGCTTAGCTACTATTAAGTGCAAATCTCTGAAGGCTACACTTGGTTTAATTCATACCTCTGTCAGATTTAGAATAACCGGATCTCTCTATGAAGTTACGTGTACACGATTCGATTTAGGGTATTGTGTCTGCTTTCATTGTTTTCACAAACTGTATGTGATGTTAGTAGAATTATCTCACTTGGGACGCAAGAATTATTTTGCGTGTTAATATTAAAATAAAATAAAACCTCTCAGACTTAACGATGAAAATATGGAGCACTTTATAAAAAGGCGGTGTTTAATGTTTTATACAACATTTTCTGGATGTTTTATCTAAACAATTAACATTAGGTTTCAGATGTCCCCGCATGTTTGTATTAATTAGCAATAGCAACCGTTATGGTAACTACATGGTAAATGTCAGATCCTAATATAGACTGGCTTCCATTATATTTGGTATTTAATATTTATCCCCACGTTTTTAACTACCGTTTCGTCCTTGAATTGAATTAATGTTCCGACGTTTGTTTGGAGATTCTAAATTCAAACGAATTTTCACAGCAAATCATTTGTTTTGCTTTCTTTTCAATATGCACAGATAACACCGTATTTTAAACGATCTATCAATACAGTAGCCTAATATTTAAATTGTTTACATCGTATCGTCGTGACAAATATCATGGATTTTCCTAAGATATGACCACTTGTTACAACTTCGTAATATATCGACATTGCTGGAATTAAAGCTAGAGTCAGACTTGACCATCATAATTAAATCTTGCCTTATACACTCTCATTGTTCTAAATTTTGAATACTAGCTTTTGCCAGCGGCTTCGTGCGCGTTAATTCAATCATAAAAATCACATTAGAAACCTCACAAATAACAATATTGCTCTACCATGTAATGGGTGTTATTATACATGTATAACCATACAAATCTTCCTCTCGAATCACTCTATCCATTAAAAAAAACCCCCATCAAAATCCGTTGCGGTTTGAAAGATCTGCGCATTCATAGGGACAGGAAGAAAGAGCGACTTTGTTTTATACTATGTAATGATAATATGTTATTGCAGCTCAATTCGGCCAATGGGCGTTCGGGCCGCAGCACGGCTTCGCGCGGGTGGCGCGCTGGCACGTGGAGAAGATGCCCGAGCGGCTGCCCAGCGGCGACGTGGAGGCCGTCTTCAGCCTCATGGACGACGACTTCACCCGCTCCATGTGGCATTTCCAGTGCGTTGCACATTTGTCTTGCACATTCCTTGGCGGTCCACTGCCGGACCGGATCTCCTCTCGTAAGGAGAACGACTGAGGCCATAGTCCACCAGGCTGGCCAAGTGCAATTCGCAGACTTCACAAACCTCAGAAAATATTATACACTTTATAACATCTCTAAGGGATGCAGGTTTCCTCACAATGTTTTCTTTCACCGTTGAAGCAAGTGGTATTTAAATTTTAGTTACAAAAAGCACGAAATAAGGCAGCGGTGCGTGCCAGGATCGAACCCAGATCTCCTGTAATGAGAGGCTGAATTTCAAACCACTAGGATATCACTGCTTGACTATTTTCTACATATCAACTGTATAAAACCTAAACCAAAACGCTACTCTTGAAGTCTAATTTGGAACTGATCGCGTCCTAGCGCTTAGGCACTTTAATGCCTTTGTTATGGTAACTGGATAGCTGATGAACATGAATGAATAGGATATAATATTTATGTATATAGATATTTTTATTACAACGAGACACTATACACTATACAAACAAAATGCGCTGCACACACAAATGTTTGTCCTGGGTGGGAATCGAACACTCGACCTCCGGCGTTGCGATGTTGATGCGGATGTCCGCGCGCAGGTTCCGACTGACGTACCGGCTGATCCTGCGCGAGAAGGAGCTGCACTTCAACATCGGCGTGTACAACCCCAGCAAGGAGCTCACGTTCAGCTGCCAGCTGCTGCTGCACACGTACTTTAAGGTGCCCGACGTGCGCCGCTGCCAGATCACCGGCATGCACGGCTGCATGTTCATTGACAAGGTAACTAACACTGCACCGCCCGCCGTCGTCCTGTTGCAGCGTCTGGCTTGCTCTTGATTACGCGGATCTGGCTTTTAAGGGACTTAATTGCATTACTTATTTATTTATTTATTTATTTAATAACGTTGCACCAACAAAGTGAACACTGATACAATTTCCAAATATAAAATACACTAGAATAACGCTATGTGCCACCTTAATTATGGGTGCAAACTACAACTACATGCACAAGAGCTAATTGATACAACTTAAAATAATTTATATTACAAACAATATTAATTACGCTATTAAGGAAAAGTTTACCAATGGGGAAAGATGCTATTATGCACAATTAGACTTTGGTGATATGTTTGATGTTTTCAGTTGAACTGATATATTATTTAAATGTCTTTAATGGCATAGTAAACGTATATATTTGATTAGAGGCATAATGTAAAATGACTTGCACCAGACGCGAGAGGGCGCCGTGTACCAGGAGACGCGCGAGGTGGTGACCATCGGCGAGTGGACGGACCGCATCTACCAGAACACCATGCAGGAGCACATCATCACCAACGTGGTCAGCGGCCGCAAGATGAGGATACAGAAATACAACTTCCCAGACACGGGTCGGTATCTCACTCTCTTATACTGTGACGGTATGCATGCCTTTTATAACAGTTTCTTATCGACCTCACGTATGCCAGACCCCAGTATGAATGGTTTTAGCTTAGGCATTACTTTGTTATTATGACATAATTTTTTTCACATAATTGACAGTCTATTGAGACATCCTTGAATAGAAAAAAATGTACTCATCCTTCAGCAAACTGTAACGGTCGCGAGAAGGATAAAAATGAACAGAGTTTCGACTATTATTTTAATAACAATCGACTGACTGACTACGGCTTTTATTAGCGTCTCCCCGCATTAGGCTTCGGCATGGCGTGGCGTGGCACGCGGGCGGACGTCACATCCGTTACAATATGATACGTCAGGAAATCAGGGATGTATAGTGTGGTGTGTGTGTGGCAGTTATCTGGAACCCGTGGGCGGAGTACGCGAAGGAGATCCCGGACTTCGGCGACGACGAGTTCCCCAACATGGTGTGCGTGGAGGCGGGCCGCGTGGCCGCGCCCATCGTGCTGCTGCCCGGCACCGCCTTCGAGGCCAGCCAGATCCTGCAGGTGCTAGTAATTCCACCATAACAAATTGTGTATAAGCGAGTGGTATTTTACTTAGTCCTTTTTATATTAAATGCGGCAAACACAAATTTTCTGTTTGACGTTCACTGTATGACATCTATCTATACTTCTATACTAATAATATAAAGCTGAAGAGTTTGTTTGATCGTTTGTGTGAACTCGCTAATCTCAGGAACTACTGGTCCGATTTGAAAAATTCTTTCAGTGTTACGTAGCTCAGTTATCAAGGAAGGCTATAGGCTATATAACATCACACTAAGATGAATAGAAGAGGAGCAGCAATAAAAAATATTGTGACTAAAGGTGGAAGAACCCTTTCTGGTTCGACTCCTGCGGCATCACTGCTACTACTATTTCTGCTTTATAACAGCGGTGTCAAGCGCTGCTGTCTTCTGGTTTGAAGGGTGTGGTAAGGGAGACATACTTTTTTGAGGCATTCCAGCTTAGTCCTCAGGGGTAGAGACGCATCTGTGGTCGACCTGAGATAAGAATCTAATCTTATCTGGGGTCGATTACAAATGTCCATG
>DWQT01003913.1:0-11851 GCA_018244895.1 Myscelus amystis hages | reverse complement strand
CTCGTGTTCACACAGAGACATTCGATGTATACACTGAGTGTACGGTGTATAGTGTCGTAGTCTGAACCGGCCTTAAAAGTTGCCATGGGTTAGATGCCAAGTGTTTCGCAAAAAAAACCTTTCAAATTTCAGCGCGTACCGAAATTCTAGGGAGAGCTATAAATTGGAGAAAAAAATAAAAGCGGTTTGGTATCTATCTCCGTCGGAGATCGAATCGGAAGAAAAACTTCCAACACCTTTCTCCGTTTGAAGATTGATGATGTTCAGAGTTTAGTATTTTTGCTCTGTTATTGGAATTTAGCGTTTAAGTAATAAGTACTTAAACGCTAAATTTAAGTACTTATTACTTAAACTATTATTATTATTATTATTGATATGATTTTTGTACGAATAATTTTAATTCATTTTCCATTCAAGTACAGTGACTATTGGACTACCTTAAAAATGACATGCTTCTATGATTAACTGAATGGACATTGAATTGATTACTTATTAAATTAATTACTTTTGGTACATTAAATTAGCGATTATTACAGTAAACAGGATTACTGGAACACATGAATACATGAAAAAAATATATTATTATGAAAAATATTTTCGGACGCTTTGAAATTTCCCCTAACGAAATCACCAATCTACCAATCCCGACCATTACAGATAAGGGGAGATGAACAAAAATTAAATTTAGACGAAACGTGTTGACAAAATTTGCTTAGTTTTAGTACCGAAGTTAAATTTCGTCCGAGGCATAACGACGTTACTACGTGAACGTTGTTTAATGGCGGTTGAACACAGTTTTGCGTTCCTACCCGTTACGGCTAATGATATGTTTTAATCTGATGCTATTACATTAGAGATTAGTACTTTTGCTTTCTTTTATTCGAACGTAAAACCGTTATTGTGCCAGTAGCGTCATCTATATCGCTTACTTGATTAAAACGTGTTTTCTCGTGGAAATTAGATATTTTTTTGCGAAATATGACTACATAGTAGAATACATCACTTCTAGCCCTTCAACTGTGTTCATACCAAAAATCATATCGATTCGTTGCTCCGTTTTGATGTGAAAAAAGACGAACAAACAAACTCACTTTTGCTTTTAAATATTTACGGATTATGTAGTACTGCGTGATATTCATTAAAAGAACAAAGGATTTGGCGACTTAAGAAATGTTGATCCCCAAGACAAGAAATACAAATGATGATAAAAAGTTAACCGCCCCAGTGTTGTCTCAAGGTTTTGTGTTGAAAAAATTGTTAATTAGTTTTATGACTGCTGCTTTGATGAAAATAATGGAATAGGTCAAAAGGCCAAGGTACGGCAAAGAATTAGCACTGTTTTACAATGTCATGTATTTAGGAGGTTTCAAATTTTGAAACAATTTATAAATTATTTCATTATTTCATTCAATACAAATTCAAATTGTTTTATTCATTATAACCTACATACATACACTCAATTAAACTAAACTCCCGTTAATATATCACTTTTTTGGAATATGCAAATACGACAAAGTTGCCTTTAATATAATCGAGAGCCGCGATAATTTCCATATAAATATACCTTAAGTTTGTACAGCGCTCAAATGTAAGTCCTGTTTAAATAAAAGCTGAGAACGCCAGTTTATTTTCGTCGTCGGCCTGATGAAAACTGAAGTACTCAGATTACGTTGAATTTGCTGTTGAATAATCAAATATTGTTTAAACACTTTTAATACTTTTTCATACTCGTTATTACAATTGGTATTTAATTATATTAGCAATAACGCGAATATCGTATACGTGTTCTTCTTTGATATCTGTAAATCTTCATATGAAGGCACCATAAGGCAACAAACCCAACGGCCTAAACAAGCATCGTTGTGAAAAGTTTATAGTTATACTTATCGGAGAGTTATTGCAACGTGAAGATATTTCTTATAACTAATCTGTACTTCGAACGTGGGTGAAATTTTAGTTACGAAAATGGTTAGAAGAGTATTTTTATTTTAATGTGACCAAAAGAGTATGCAACATTCACAAGTGCTTGCTTCATAGGGCTTTGGGAATTTAACTGCGAATCTTACATAGCTCAGTTAGTAATACGCGGGTGTTAAACAGTATTCTGCTAATAGATACAAAAATACGTGTTATTCTTAAACAAATCTAACAGTCAATGACCTCGACCCAAGCCAACTTATACAATACCAAGATTACTTTTTGAACTCAATTCCGAGGAACAACGTGGAACATTAAAATGACAATATGAAACTTTCCGTCAAAACTTTCGATTTTTCATTTCGGTTTTGTTGATGCAACGAATTGAAATTGTGTCAAATTTATTTTCTTTAAACACACTTTTCTCTCATTTTCATTCAATTAAATTAATAAAGTCAATCTAATACACAGAAACAATGAATCTAATCTCTAGATGGCTACAGCGTTATAATCAGAATGTGCACCGCAAATGCGAGACTAAAATCGGTTACACAGATTATTTAGTTAGACAATATTGTGTTTCGCGAACACTGTGTGATTGTACAATTGTTTCCCGTCAGCTGTGGGATACCCATTTGATTGATTTGCATTTTGATGCGTGTTCAGCAACACGATCGTATTTCTCTTTAAAGATGAAGGTTCCTAAATTATTAATATATGTACATATACATAGAGGATTGATATTAAACTTCACAAACACCGAAATCGAATAGTTTAATAATAATAACAAATTAAGGGTAAATGTAAAAATAAAGAGACGAATTTTAATTACAGCTAATAAATAAAACAGTACAATTATCTGGTAGTGGCGTTTCAAACGATGGCAATAAAGGTACAACGGTAATGAACAAAGCAATATTAACGAAAATTAAGCGAATTTGTTGGGGCATAATTTCTATTCGGGTGTTATTGTGGCACACAAATTAACGGCCAAAGATTGGGGCCACATTACAGCTCGTTAGAGCGAAAACAGTTAAATTTCCATTGTTTAGTCGCAAACAGGCCAATTTCAGGGTAAATCGAGTAATCGTCGATAATTGTAACAATAGTTCTAATTATTGTTGGAACCTCCAGCGCTCTAATGAGCGATGTCCGATCAATGACCAGGCGATTTTCGTTGATTTGCGAATTCATTGATTTCTCTACAAGCATTCCTAGATTAGTATGCAAATTTAATCAAATCGATCAATTCGCTGACGCGTTTGCTGGCGGTAAAATTGTTATTACACGTACTCGTGTTATTAGACAGCTCGTATAAACTACATATTAAAGCTATAGAATCAACTAAGGGTACGGGAATACTATTTTAGAAGTAGTACTCACTGTCAAGCCATTTGGAGTCATATTTTAGCGTCCGTTTGAAGGAGAATTCACGTCGTCCAGTGGTCAAGTTGTGTAGGTCGGTGCGAAAGATAACGGTGTCCGCTTTCGTGAACTCCGCGTTGGTGCCCGAGTAGAGCGCGGGCAGCGAGCCAGGGTTGCCGCGCTCCACCCACAGCGCCGTGGAGTTGTCCGCCGGGTCGTACGGGCACTTGGCGACGCCCATGCCGATGCCCGGCACGTACTCGTGACGAGGCAGGTGCGTCAGATTCGACTGCAACAAACGATACCGTTTATTTTTATTCCGTCTCTTCCCTACCTCTTTGTTCCAAACGTCTTATTCGATATAGGTACTACGAAACCGTCTGTTGTAAATTTGCGTCTAGTATCCATTTGCATGGAATTGGATAGCCAAAACTCCCTTACGTTTGAGTATCGCAGTAAAAAAGTTAAATATTAAATTTTTTACCGGCACGCACTTCGATTTTACGCCCTATTAATCAAAAGCATTCCTAAAAAAACGTTACCTAGCCAGTAGATTTATGCGTCTCACTTTCAGCGTAACTGCCCTCCCCAGTGGGATTCAAAAACACATCTGCTATTAATTTTTCCAAAAATTCACGTCCGCTTCACGTTTCGCGCGATTTATTGACCGAAACTTATTATTTTGGAGGCGGTCGAATATTTTCGGCATCGTATGGGCATTCTCCTCTGGACTCCTCTATTAGTATAATGCGATGGGTGGCGGTGCCGTTTTCGAAATTATCATAAAATTACTAAATGTAGCATAAACGTGGGGTGGGCAGCGGCGCCCGTCGCCGTGGATTGAGACTTTATGTAAATTTTAACGACGCTGCGACCATCGGAGCCACCTGTGACCCGCCTCCCCGGGCGCGCTCTCCTCGCTTGCGGCACCTGTCGAAAACCTATGTCGTTTTTATTTCAATAAGCTGAGGATTAAATTAGGCATGCGAAGACGCGCCCACGATTTTGCCTGCGGCCAGATAAGAAGGGCAATTCTTCATTCTTTACTTGGGCTTCGCAGTCGGATCGGAAACCTTTTGTGCCCCTTTTTAAGTTGTTTGATTTTATTCGACATGTGTAAGCCACGTTAACAATAGCAGGGCGATGTTAAAGAGCCCGAAAATAAATTCTATGAAAACACAATAATTTTCATCCAAAAACTTTCAAATAACTCATACATTTACAACACCAAGTACACGCGCGTGTTATTATGTAATATACAATCATTACGAATTTTCTCTGAACGCTTCGCATCTGTAATCGTACATTGACTGAATACCAAAAAAATATGTAGAGTGAACCGAATACATGTATGTACTCGTATATGTAAATTTTCAAACAACTTTTAAATTTGAACACGATGCGAAGTGTAGTGGGTAAAATGTTTTGCGCGAAGTTGGAAACCGTGCAGCGCTTTCCGTGTATAGTACATTATTTCGTCCGTGCACCGCGCCGGGCCAGCCGTAAGTCCAGCGTAAACAGGCAAATGGATCGGTCGGAAGAGCTCGCGGCCTTTCCTTGGAATAAGAAAGTTTGCGTCGGCCCCGCGAGCGCCCTTCATTAGGCTCTCACTTCTGTTTATTTACCAAATTAGCATCTTTAAACCTTTTCAACGATGGAATGAATCGCCCGCTGACGACGCAATCATTACGCATTGAGTAAAAGTTGATGGTGGAGGGATTTGCATCTTTGTTTCGAACCGCGCATTTTAATGTCGCTCCATTAGCAGATTTATTTTTTGTATATATATACGCAGAAATACTTTGTAACGTACGTACCAACTTTGAACATTATTGTTAAATTTACGTTGATAAGATGTTTCTGTCGAACCTTTGTATTTATAGTTTTGGGTTAGTCAAATGTTGTTGGGTAATCTTCTAAATCAATGTTTCTGATTTATAACGTTAAATTATGTAGAAAATATATTGTAATATTTTGTCAGTCTATGCCTTTAGTATATTGTACGAGTATTACGCCTATACATATAATTTTCTATTTTAAAAAAACATATTAATAACCACGAAGCTTTATCAATATAAATAGGTATGTGTATTGGTAAATACAACTACAATTTCAGTCTCAGAATGCATGTCATAATTTAAAAGCATGGTGTTCTTGTCGAATATTTCGAAATATTTTGACCTTGTTGCATTTAACTTCCAAGAGAGCTTGCATTTTTGATAGAAAAGAAGTTTTTCTTTACTATGAACGTGTTTAGCTGTCATGATACAAGATATGGAATCTAGGTCATAGAACGTGTAAGTGCTACAAATTTTGTCCATAAAATTTTATATGTAAATGCGAGCGAGACTTTTCGAAGCTCAATGTGGTTACATAAAATAAAACATTGTAGAGGTAGTTGGCACCTGCAGATACGTACTAACGCCGCATGACATACTGCAATGGCTTCCCAATACATCGCGAATACGTATCTCGACGAGAAACTCCCGAGACATCCACTGCCTACAATATAGCTTAAACTTCGGTTTTAGAGCATGAATATTGCCTTAAAGAATGTTCCTCGTTTCAGTATACGGAATTTATGAGATGGATATCGGCGAGTTTGCAAATAGCTGTTGTATTTAGCTATAAGCATGTAGGTGTATAGTGCGAGTAATGAGGTGGAACAATCGATTAAGAGCATACGTACCGTGCCGTATAGCGCCGGGTGTACTACCGACACCTCGTTCACAATGACATTACCAGCCATGTATTACACTCCGCTTTGTATATGGAGCGCCGAAATAACTTTCCAACGCACAAAGGATCTTCAAATTGCAGGAGATTGCGCGAGGGGTAAAGTTTTGGCAACCTTGTCACTATCAGCTAATGAGTTGAAGACGATCTGAATATACTGTCACATAATGTTGCTGTATATTAATACTAAGTTCCCCAGAGACCTCCGGAGATGTCGCAGCACGTATAATCTGAACTGCTAAGGGACGGAGCTGTAAGTTTTGAGAGTTGATATCGCTTGCATACTGTGATCTCATTTTGCATTCCTAAGTTAGAAATAAGCGTGCTCAGTTTATTTGTGCAGACTTTGTACGGAACAACTTTAAGGTGCCGCGCGGCGAAAGACATGTGACGTGAACCAACACTTATTGTTGGATGACTTTCTTGAGTTATTTTACGAGTTTATTGTGTGACTAGTATAAACTTGAAGTGTTAGTTACGTAAGTATTACACAATACAATGACTTTATATCTTCAAGAACTGCAAGTCACTTTTCGAGTACAATATATTTCAAATAGCAGCCTTTTCACAATTATTAAAAGAGTTAATTTATTGTAATCAATGCCCGGTATTTTAATAGACGTTAAAAATATAGGTGCGACGTTCATTACAAACTAAGATATATGTCAAGAACATTCTGTGGCGTTTTCAAAAGCTGGGATAATACCAATGCAACGGGTAATTTAAAGTTTCGGTACGTTGAGGTGGTTCGAATCTTGAATGTTGTTCTTTAAGTTGTGAAATACAAAAACTGAAAGTTAAAATAATAAATCACCAGTGGTATGACAAGCGTGTAGAATATATGAACATGCTGTGCACGAAGCATCCGGATTTTAATATTAAACAAATACTTGTAACCTTTCAACACTTAATAAATAGACTAGGACTTTTTTACGAGAAAGCTAAAATTTGAGTAGCACTTCAAAATTTATGTTATTTCTGAACAAGAGAGCTAATATATATAATATGTGAAGGGAATTATATTCTGGATTGAAAGATTATCGTTCAAGTGATGAAGTCACGAGAAAGAGCAAATTGTTGTTACTTGAACATTCCATGAACTTAGCGATTCCAGTTGATCCACAGAAACAATAGTCCGTTATTCGAACAAGAACTCTTAGGCTAATAACTCTTCAGAAAAGTGGAAAAGTAGCTGTTTAACGCTTTTGTTCTGTGTAGGTGCGAGTAGCTACGCGTAACTCGGAGGCGCCGTCATAAAACAGCGTGGCGCAGCGCGTCTGCGGACGATATTGGGTCCTAATTCCAAACGCGCACATATTGCACCTGTGCACTGCATGTTGTCGGCTGAAATATGAACGGTGTCAGATAACCGTAAACATTGCGCCGGGCTACATCGAAGTGACTGCGACACGATGTATGAGCATTGCAGGTATCTCCAATTTTAGTCAACTTTGAAACTAGTATAATATTCATGGAGACCGAACTTGGTATTATAATATTGATTAATGGATAAAAAATGTTATGATTTGTTTCTGTTCTGCTTTAACTTTCCCAAGGTTGTCAAGATAAAGTTTGTGTGGGACTGCGCGCCGCGACGTTCGATCTTCGCCCGCTTGTATTTATATTAAGGCGTTTCTTTTGTGTAAGATCTGTACCTGATTGTACAAAATGGGTATTTTAAATAATTTGTTAGCTATTTTTTACTTGTTTTCTCAAACTATCATCTAACTGGGGTACCTGTCCGCCCGTTTGATACTTTAACAAAGAGAAAACTTTTATAAACTATCGTTCGCTGTTCAGTCATTATAATGGATTTAGAGATATTTATTATTTCGTATTCAATGGTGGCATTAACTTTACAAATATAACCAGTAAACAAAAAAAATGTATAGAAGCAGGGATTATGACTAAGACTTCTGTGAAAGAATTTGGTATTCATGACGTAAATGATATTGATGATAATTTTTGACTGAAGTTTTTCTTACACATGCCACTCAGCCTCTCAAGCAGGCAGAAAATATGATAATATAGACTTTACGGAGTCTTTAAACGCAAACAATCCTCTTTTATCTCACTAAAAGGGTTAGATTCTAGATAAAAATGTAAAGCATATTCTGAGCCCCGACCAAATGTTCTCCTTATTCTTAGTGGATTCTATGTTTACATATAGTATGTTGATCTAGTCTAGATGCTGCTTTACTTTCAGTGCTAATACTGTTTTCGATCGTGCTATATTTTTAACAAATGTATGTGAACACTGTATGTGTATGTGATAATGTATGTGAACATAAAGGGCGATAAACTGAGTCGAGTCAACGAGTCAACGTAGCGAGGCGTCATATTAAATACGTTCACATTACACGTCTTTTTAATACTATCGTAGAACCCAGCTCGAATGTACGAAAGCTAGAATAAACTCTTAAGGTATGACTTTTTCACAAGGACCAACAAACACGGTACATTTGTCCGTGCAATGTAACTACTGTCAATGTCTCACCTGCTATCTTCTTTTTTTTATTCGATTGATAAAAATCTTTATTCATCTGGTATAGGTACTTACATATTGACTGAAAATCGAAATATACGAATAAATATAATTGAAAATATACGAATTTAGAATAAACTCAGTGACTTATTTTCCTAATTTATAACTTTCTATAGTGATTGTTATACCGAATGTGAACAAACGAGCAAATTGCGATGATAGGTACAAGTGTGTATAAAAAAATGCAAACTAATTTTATCACAATATAAACTGATTTTGCGGAGTGCCGCCATTGCCGCCGCTGAGCCGTTTACGTTATAATAATTACGTTAATGTAAACGTTGTGCAAACTGGCGTTAGTGTTGTTAACGACACCGGATATTCAGCAGGCTTGTGATGTAATCTGCGCTATTACACTGAAAAATGTAGAAATTATCAGTATCAAACTATGTTTAGAATAACTTTGCTCTTCTCATAATTAACCGATCAGCTGTTATTTAATTGTTATGTTTTTGTGAATAGCTAGAAATGTTACAGCTTTTTTAGTAAAGTATACTTTTGGTGACATACATTTTAAAATGGCAATTTCATTGGCGGCAAAAAATCAAGGTTTTTAATAATATAACTATTCAAAACCTAATTATCAAATATGATATGAACATTCTATTAAAACGCTGAATAGCAAAAATGTTTCAAATAAAAACATTAAAGTTAAGTAACGAGCAAATTTTTACATCAAGGTATTGTGCGTTAGAAACACAATCATGCACAAAACTCATTTCCAAGACCACCTTTTATTGGTTCATTTCACTGACGAGAAACAGATTCAACGTTTTCAATTTAAATGGGAACAATCAATAAGCGGGGCTTATCGCATTTTATTCGAACGAGATAAATGCGATGTGTTTTAAATCTGCTAGCTATACAAATTGTTCTATTGTTATTGCAGGAACAACAGTGATAAATTACTGATACTTTTGTTTTTATGTTCGTATCTTTCACACCTTCTAGCAATGTACGCGCTAATCTTTTAACGGTATTTCGTACATTTGTTTTATGTCAGTGATTTAAAAAATCTGATAAAATTACATTCAATCTTTTAGCTTTTAAAAGATAAGGTTGCAATGTAATTGTCTTAGGCTACTTACAGCTTCTATAACAAAAATAGCAAAATTGCTACGTAAACGAAGGTGAAAATTAAACATGTTTTACCAACTTCTTGTAAATACAACATAATAAAACTTTCAGTACGCTTCTGCACAGTGAACACACAACGTTTAAAATGTATAATGGAAACAATACGAATCATGTGCCATAAGGCAATCGCGCCTTTCATTTATTTTCAATACCCCTGCAATCGAGAAAAGCCATTTGTAACAGAATAGATATAAATTGGTGGTTGCAGCAAATATGAATCATTCCAACAGTTTTGTATCAGCTCAGCGGCTCTCCGCTAGTA
Organism: Myscelus amystis hages; assembly: GCA_018244895.1. Lineage (NCBI taxonomy): Eukaryota > Metazoa > Arthropoda > Insecta > Lepidoptera > Hesperiidae > Myscelus > Myscelus amystis. The sequence goes on along the minus strand of DWQT01003913.1, from coordinate 1,889 downwards.
TTCCCTTGCGTTCAATTTTCGACGGACGAATGTATTTTTAAAGCTAATATCAAACTTATTTTTATAACTAGTCACGCCATTTATTTTACATTTTATTGTTCTTTATAAAGGGCGGACTTAATGGTATATGTGATGTACTCGAGGGATATCGAATATGGAGTCGGTATATCTTTTTTAGTAAATATTAATAAATGCGACAAGAAAGCGCGTTCACTACTTTACTACGTTTCGAGAAACGTATCAGATCTTAGTACTTACATATTTTGAATTTATAAGTCTGTTAATAATTTAGTAAGTGTTGTAATTAAGGACCATCAATTATAATATCGTATATAAATATAATATTGGACACTGGTGGTTTTACAATAAATCAAGCAAAGAATTACATTGGACACGCGATATCAGTAACAACTAGTTTTTATGTAATATACGTTCATGTCCCACAATATTTCAGACTGGACCTGGACACCCTAGCACCTCTAGTATGGCCCTATCAATTGCGTACATGTGATTTCACTCAATTTTTGAAACTGACGCGCCCTTCCCCTTTATAGGGATCGAAGCTATACTCTACCCATAGATTACGCAACAACATTTGGCTTTATTTTATTACTTTATTTTGCACACATTTATTGGAATAATAATCATTTCCATCCCGTGATTACATAATTATAACGTATTTATTACTTACAATATTTAAGTTAGACGTAATTTGCATATATTTTAATAATTTATATTTCATGTCTGCATATGTTCATTATGTTTAATAAATGCAATAAATTGAACTGACTTTAATATTAACATTTATAAATACTTGATAACTATGTTTAAGACTACATTTAAAGTATCATATTCACGAAAATGAAATAAAGGAATTTATTCCACAATATTTAAACGTATTAATTTGAAAAGGAATTAAGCCATCGCATTACTCATAAATCTTCACTATCTGTGTTTTAACAGTGTGCTCTGTACAAAAGATTGTCGGGCAAGTATCAACACGGCAACGGTCGGCCCCCACCCGAGTAATATATTTTCAATTTTCAACATTTTCCCACTGTGGGTTTCGACTTTTACCACAATTTATGACCCGCTGAATTGTAGTGGCGCTGTATATGCATTTCTTTTCGTAGGTTCATGATAGAACACCGTCATGACAGTTTACTGCAAATTTTCAAAAGAGGAAAATGACTCTGAATATTTTTCGTAACTTAATAAGTTGGAGGGCAAAATGTCGTCCTTTCAAAGACGGATTCTATGTATTGCAGAGCTTAAAAATAGGTAAGTGCGAAAATGTGCTTTGCCTAGGATGCGGAAACATCTCGCGTCGCGTTGCCAATGTCATCTGAAACCATTTTTATCAGACATTGAATGGACAGAGAGAAGGAATCGGCGTCAAACAGGATGCGATCTCCCATTTTATATTACATTTTATATGCAGTTAACCCATCCTATGTATACTTTAAACCGAAATTTGCAAAATGATGATAAAAACGACCATGCCTCTCGCCCTGAAACGCGATAAAACGTGTGAAGGGTCAAAACGGCCGCCGATACATCATAAAATTATATGAAAGTCAAGAGCAGGAAAGCGAGAGGTGAACAGGGCACGGCAAATTTATTGCGGTCTGCTTTCGATACCTATTGTGGATAGCTCGTTTTATAACTTTTTAAATTATTTTATGAAAATGTCCACTTATCGCTCCATCGCATTCCCGATCGACTATTGGTTGGTTGCTCAAAGTAAAGCTAATATCCAACACTCGACACATTAAACCTTTATTCTCGTTTATTTATTTATTTATTTATTTTTTTATTTATTTATTTATTTATGGATTACCAACACAAGGTACAGTGGATACATCGATAAACTATACATTGTATAAATA
>DWQT01003912.1:0-11852 GCA_018244895.1 Myscelus amystis hages | reverse complement strand
GGGTCGCAACAATGGCCGGATAAGGGCGGGCGGTCCGGAGCCCGAAAGTGAAAGATGCGCGGGCGCGGGGGCGGGCGCGCGGGGGCGGCGCGGGGCCGGGCGAGCAGCGCCGCGCGGCGCCGCTAGCGGGCCGAGTGCACCGCGCCGCAGCCTCACGCAAACAAAACTTTAGTTACTAACCTACTTCCGCGCGGGCGCGAACCGCGAGCGCGCCTCCCGCTCTACGCTCGCTGCTACCATTGGCTTTCGTACCTCGGACGTAACTCTTATCTATGACACCGTTCAGTGATGAACTATTATATGAAAAACATTTGACGCAACGGTTGTTCGCCTCTTCCGAGACGCGAGCTTAATTCTCACCAGCGGAGCGGCTTTTAACAATATGTATTACGGTGAGACGATGTATACCAATTGCATAGCTTTTAACTTATTACTTTAACGACGGCATGCACCTAGATGTTACCTAGTTTCGTTTATTCGATGTCTCTTAAAAGTTGCAACTCGTGGCAGCGCATATATATTTTATTTCCACAATAATATACATAATGTGTTTTTGCTGAAAATAAATTCACCTGAAACCAAATAGGTACATTGCCCTAAATAGTATTAAGGCGCGCACACACACATGCCCAATATACCTAGACTATTATTTACCACCATTTTCTAAATATAACTTCGCTAAAATCTGAAATCTGTATAATCATTATATTTATAGGGTATTTATTTATTTGTCAAAATTTTAAATTCTAAATCGTCATAATATATCAACAAAGCGTATGCAATTTAAACTTATTTTTTGTTACTAATATTCTGGTTGATTTTTAAAATTACAAAACTGTTTTGCTTTCAAAATTGGAAGAAGTGAATTTGTTTGCGTCATTATGATGGCTGCCTGTGCAAATATTGTTTTTTGTGTTAACTAATTACAAAATGCTATCAGCTTTGTATACTACTTTAAATATCGATTTATAGCAATATCGCATGATCTTCAATGTGATATTAATTAACCTAAATGTATCTTTATTAAAAATGTTTTGTTTAAAAAATGGTTTGTTTACATTTAAATGTTACAAAATTAAGTGTTAGACTTAAGCCGTATAAGTATATAACGGCTAGTCGGCCATATTGGATTTTATCGGAAACACGATAGTGCTGCACTCTGCCGGCAAAAGCGGAAAACATGTTTGACTACGGTAGTAGCTTGAACAGTATATTCTTAAACTATCAGCATTCATGAAGCTTATCTAAAAGGACTTTGTTTTCACAACAATAACTGAATTTTCAAATTTTGCTTGATGAATTAAAATAGATAATAAGATACTTATTGATTATTTGTATTAAAGACATTAGACATAATTACATTGTACACCACGAATAAGTATATAACTAGATATTTTTTAACTTAAACTTGGTAGTTTAAAGTACCTAGTGTTTATTGCCTAATTGACAATTACAACTTTTAATAATCAATTAAAACATATAATAGATTACGACTATGATGATTTAAATGTAATAATCTAAATGTATATATACACCTAATGCCATTTATCCAATACATTTTTTTTTACATCCCGTGCGAGAATTCCGTGACTTCGAGTTTCATGGTAAAGGGTTACTAGGTACACTAATTTGCCCGCACGCACACTTGTGCACATATAAACACAAACATAAATACACTCACACACACTCACACATACACACATTAATGCGTTAGTGTTGCGCCGCGGATTTTTGACGAAAACGCGGCACGGGCGCAACGTGTGAGCAAAGAAACTAGGTCGGTTCAGTGACCCATATGTTTATCTAACGATTGTTGCACGCCCGCGCCTAGCGCCTTCTTATCATAACGTTCGAGTTTCAGTTTAGGTTATCTGCCGGGCAACCTGTCTCCTGCACTGTCCCTATAGAATCTATAGTATAGATAGTGCACCTAGTACCTACAACACAATAACACTGTCTACCTACTCGTACACACGCCCGCCCGGATAAAGATACATTTGGTACATTTGGTACTAAGTATTCAGAAGATTAATCTCCCTATAACATTAAAGATTTTATATGGATATTAATCGATAAGGAAATTAAATTTGCTAACACCGTTTAAGAAAACAAAAAGTCAAAAGTTTGACTTGTTATATCTAATTGTTTTATGTTCAATTTCATCATTATTTTAATGTTCATTTTTGTGTCTTTAGCTACATATTTAAAAGCAAATATTAAAAAAAAATGTAAATTACATTCTATTAAAATTGAAAAATACCCAAAAACTCTATACCAGCTTTCTACATTTCTATTCCTTTTCCTTATTTAGTCTATCTTATCATCAACATATGTACACTCGACAACGCAGTCTTCAAACACTGCTACGGCTTTTGGCAAAAGTGACTTTCTCTCAAAAAATTACGAATATTTGGGTCACGTCGGTGTTTCAGATAAGATCCCGAAGCGCGCATGATGCGCGGTGAACGTGCCACAGCGATAATTAAGAGAAACAAATGTTCCATTTTCGTGAAACACGTGTTACGTTTATTGCTCTGCTTTGTGCGCGTTGTCGGTCAAACTTTTTGGTCGATTTTAAATTGTTGATATATTTATTTATGGTTATCACAATGTTATAGTTATATAGATATAAAAAATATAGAAAATTTAAATACATTCGCTTCCGCTTTAAACAGATTCTGAGAGGGAACACCTTATGAACGAGGGACGATAAAACGGTTGATGAAAATAAATCCCTTTCAATTGTCCTTTGGAATCGTAAGGTACGGCTATAGGGAAAATATAATACACACTCGAAAAAAAACAAACACTAGTGATTGCTTAATAATCACATGCTTTTGTACTACAAATAATCATGGGTATATGTACCCTATATTGGTTACAAGAATGCAATTAAAACAAATATTATTAAACATTTGAACATGTGAACAGCGCCAACCTACTGGTTTAGAATCGAATCTTCCATTCTAGTTATGTAAAGTTAAAATCCTAGCAGGCAACGCTGTCAATATTAAATTAGGTGCGTTAAGAAATTTCACTTGCAATCTTGGTGCAAGAAAACATCGCGAAGGAACCCACACATCTAAGAGCTCTGTATATTGTTCTATGAAGTGTACCAGCTCCCACGTGGCAGAGCATAACCTTAACGTTTCAAATGAGACGAGATTCGTCTCAATAAGGGGCACCATGAAATGGTTCATAAAAATTAACAGATACACCTAAGTTAAATACATTGTGACTTTTGATATTTTTATAGTGTCTTTCAAAACAAGTACATTACGATCGATGGCGTTTAAACATTAAAATTTGTACATATAACTAAGTGGGTGATCCATTCCATTGCTTGATGAGCGTAAGAAAAATTATAATTGATTTTTTGTAATTAAAATTTAGAGTCATTTAATGGCTTTTGTAATTTCATAAATTGTGAAAAGCTTTTTTCTTAAAAACTTTCAATCTTTTTATTACAGGTATAACCCCTCTCCAATACATGTTTTGGGGTGAAAAACTTTCGTTGCGAAAGTTAGTAATTTTGTTATGAAACGTTCCAGAAAACAAAAAATGTGTCCTAGAATAAAAGCCACGCTCTTCCTTAGAAACCAAGACTAGATTTAATTTTCTTAAAATCGAACCAACCATTTTAACACGAAATTTGCCGAATCGACAAACCTAATTTGACACTTAATATTAGAATGCAATCAAACATTGACTAAAAAGTTTTTTCAATAAAATATTAGATCAAAATACAAAACAACTTGGACGTAACGCCACGTAGAGCTCGCGCAAGACGCTCAAGGTCGGAGAAAGTTAGAGAAAGGATATGCAAAGCGAAAGTGACGTCACACAACTTCGCAACAAGCGGCCAATTCGCGGTAACTAAAATATTCAAACAAACGTTTACAACAAATATCGTGTAAAATACTCACTTCCATAATACTACTTAATTTGCATTTGCGATCAAAACTTTAACAGCGGCTGTAAACCTTTACAACGAGGTATTTCAAACTGACAATATAATTTTGACATCAAAGATTGACATTTACCAGCCGTGTGCAAGATCTCAAATAGCTTTTTCAGTGTAATATGGCCGTATCGTAATGTTTAGGAGCGTGGGCCATTAGCAATTAGTAACCCAAGCTCGTTACCTTCGAACGTTGAGGCAGCCCTTCATTTTTGTTAGCGCCGTCCGTACTCTACCTCTGTGAAGGTGAACGGTACTGTGCTGACTAAAATCACAGTCGTTTTGTCTCGCTCCCGTTCACAGTTGAATGATTGGAATGACAGAGACGGATAGAATTGGATGTTGTTATTAGTTGGTCTAACGCGCGTTAGGTATAAGGTCGCTCGGACAAAACGTAGATGCGTCAACGAACGCTGGCAAGGTGACGCATTGTGACTAGGAATGTATTATTGTAATATAGGATGCTAGGTGCGTAATAGAGGTGTATGTTGAAAAATTCATTCTGTTCATACGCTTATAACGGATACATATATGTAACGGGTTTCTATCGCTGAAACATTCAAACGCGAAGGATAGAACGATTTAAATTCAATTTCTAATGCATTGTTACGTGTTGAAACGAATGTTTAATTTTTTTTCGCAATATGTCAAGTTTTAGTAAATTTATAGTTTTGTGTTTGAAAACCAACCAAATAAATAAAAATCCTCAATTTAGATAGGTGCTGTATACAACCGAAAAGGTTGTTTAATAATAAATGCAAAGCAGACTTTCATAAGCTTATCAAACTTATATTATACAATCAAATTAACGTAATTATATTTAAATAACAATCGTTAGAAATTTTGAGACAAAAGACATGCGGTCATATAAAGACATTCTCTCCGGTGTTTAGTCGACAATAGTTTAGCTACACAAGAATAAAACATTATATATTACGTACTGAACTTTGAAGATGACCACAAATAACGCTATAAAGTTTTCTATTGTTATGTGTATGAAAAAGGAATTGTTAAGTTAACATCTTTTCTAAGGTAATTAGCATAAACCCAGGTATTTCATTTTATAATAAGTTATAATATTACGTAAGACTTTTACAGCTTTCGTTTCAAGAGATTGCAAGATTTGTCTTCGATTAAAATCAATTATTTTACATTTAATTGTTGTTGTTCGTCGATAAAAACTCGAGACTGTTGATACAAAGGAAATGGCCGAATATGACACAACGGTACGGGTTTCGGTGCGAAATATGCAATAGGCGTGTGAATGGATTGCACATGGAGGTGCCGTGCACAGCTATGCCACGTCATGTCGGGACATGTGTCATCCTATGTGTCCCACTTACGACTGTCTCTATGTCGCCTATGTCTATCATTATATATACATACTAGCTGTAACACGCGGCGTTACCCGCGCAAATCCTGATCTCGTGGGAATTTTCCGAAATATATAAAGTTAGCATGCAAAGTCTCAGCCTGATCAGTTTAAAACTAACAAAGTTTCATATAAACTTTCATCCCCTATTTTATGCCCTTGGGGGTAGAATTGATCAAATTCCTTTCTGCATGCCAAATTTCAGCCCGACCCGTCCAGTGGTTTGGGCTGTGCGTTGATAGATCACTAAGTCAACCTTTGAGTTTTATATATATAGATGAACGTTAAAAAGCTAATCGTAAATGATCAAAACAGTATTTTTGATTTTTACTAAAAGACAATTATTTAAAAATATTTTTGTCATTCGAAAATAGCTATATATCTTTAGAATTATTGACATCCGTTTGCTTCATAGCGGCCGGTAAACAAATCGCCATTTCCTGTAAATACTGATTTATACTCGTACTTCTAAAGGGCCGAGGGCGTACATAATGTTAGAAGTCTTTGTCACAATTATAATCTTCACTCTCATGATCATAATCATTGTTACTAACTGCATCAAATTAATACGACACGATTAATACGACGTCTATTTGTATATTTTTCAAATATTTGGATATCGTATAAAGACTTTATTTTAGTGGTTATTTTTACACGTCTGTTTTAATCCAAAAATTCGATGTTAACACTTTAGATATAAATTCTGTATTGTTTGAACAAACGTAGTCGATGTAAATAAACAAATTACGATATTACGCGCGATACAAACTTTAGACAGCGAAAAAATTGTGTTATCAATTACGTTTGATGATTTTATATATTAAGTTATTTATTTCCTTTATTTTTAACATATAATCAATGAGTCATCTATGATACGTAATTAACGTTCCAATTATAATGACTTGTCTAAAGTTCAAATCGATACTTGGCTGTATTCGTTGCGCGGAGTAAACACGAACATATTTTAGTTTGATTACCAGCGGCCCGGACTGGAGGCGGTTGTCTAAAATTAGGGTCAATGATGATAAAGACATAAAATTGTTATCTAGCACCACTCACACACGCGCCGCTGCAGGAATGCGCCTGTGTGTACTGTTTTTACACGCTCCAACGCTTGCTGAATGTTCGATTTGGGAAATAGGTTACCATCTTTTCTGCAGTGGCTTAGGTATATATTTAGGTATACAATATCAAGGACGAATACTCAGGAAAAAACTACTTCCCTTTTTTATACCTGCCGCCGTTTTATCTTTGATAAATAACCCCTAATTAGGTTTATAATATAATTAAATGAAAAAGAATGCGAGTCTGGGAAGTATTAAGTTAAATTTAATATTAACGTTAGAAGTTAGATTTCATAAAGGTCGAAGCGATTCTTATTATAAAACATATACTTGCATGCATAATTAATTAATTTCAATAAAATAATTTCATAATTACTAAAGTATATTTATTGTGATCTAATGGATATGTATTTTGAAAAGATTTTACGGCTTCATGTTGTAGGTATGATGTTGTAGAAGTTGTGTAGGTGTATTATTTTTAGAATACTTTTTCTGAAGCCGTACATATAATTCTTAGAAAATACGCGGCGATGTTATCCGTCTATCGATCACACTAAAATGTACGATAAGTTTGATTTTAAACTGTACAACGGCGTAGTTCTTGGATAACTGCATAGCTGGAGAAACAACTTAGATAAATTCATTAAAAACCCGAACAGGACGCGAATAGGATATATTATTGTATTAATTTCATAAGCATGAGGGCAACGGCGGTGTTCCCACGCGAACGCAGGCGGGCCGGCCTTGCGAGTGAACCTTAGCAGCGCTGCGAGCGAGTCACGGACTGCCATTGTGGCTTTACTCGCGATTACTGCGTTTTATTACATTCCGCGAATAACGGCGAAGTTCTAGAATGTTCTTTATGCAGTTTTGTACACTTTAAAGTAACTGGTTCAAGTGTACGTAAAGTATTTCACACTGTGCCCTTTTTAGTAATCTAAAGCTTAACGCGTTGTTGGGTTACTTTGATGCATATTGATTCCAAGCGGATTTTCATAGGTAATAATCCCCAAACCTTTAGGACGTTTCATGCTTTCTTTTAGTTACCTACTACATCAAATATTTTAAAAATAAATTACTCAATATTGACCATAAAATCACCACGAATGTTCTGTTGTCTCGTCTCAAGTAAATTAAACATACAAAACTATGAAGTTTTTTTCATACGAAATATAAGTTGTTTTTATTCTGTTCACGTGTATGGAAATTATATAACAGTCATCACAGTATAGCTAATTGCATATAGTCGTCACAGTATAGCTAATTGCATATAAGTAAATAAAAATGACTTTGAAATGAAAACAACCGTCGAAACTTCATGTTTATAAAATTTAATGTGACACGCGCATAAGCATAATGTCATAAATGTACCTTTAAATTAGAGGTGAACGACCTTGGAACCGATCTCCAAATCAAAACTAAGACGAGTCATGGAAAGTGAGAGTAGATATTTATATCTTATAAATACATGACTGACCTTTCGCTCAATGGATGCGTCAGCCGGAGTTGTGTGATGTAACATGTAACCCGACAATGCAACACACAGAGAAACCAGTTCCTCGTGACACCCGTTGCCAGTGCGGATGTGTGCGTGTAAGCAACTTCACGATCAGTCGAAAGAGAAAGTGGTTAAAGTCTCTCGGTACCTGACCGATGCGAATAGTGCTGCAACGACAACTGGTTCCCGATATCGATACAATAATCCGTATTAAAAGGCGATAAAGGTATTTTAACACAGGCGAAGCAAAATGTACCGACTGGTACAATCTAGCTGGTACAATCAATTCTAATCCTTGCCAATGCTTTCACTCACATTGACTGGCGCGGCTGATGACAGTAGAAAGTACGCAGTGATTTGTGTACGTGCGGTACAGAGAGCCATTTGAATTATTCCTTATAATCTCATCTTTATCGAATATTTATACCGGGAACAATCACAAACTATACATTGTAAAATATGTAGGAAACAAAAAAGTTTTGCTTTCCGAAAAGTATGAACTTTTATCAGAGGTTTATTATTTAACATCACAATATTTGCATCTTAATGGCAGATAGCTTTTAATCAGCTTCTCTGACTGAAGTTGCTATACGATTGAATAAAATTATTCTCCAAATGTATACAATAACAAAGAAATAATAACGATACATATTGGAGTAGAACTGATTCATGAAATCACGAAAAGTCATTGACAAGCCATTATAAAGCTCTCTATAGTCAATAATTATTATTACTGTAATAACGAATGTATGGAAACAAAAATAGTATAAAACTTTTAATTATCGATACAGCAACGTCACGTTATAAGCGCGCCTGCGGTCCCGCGGGAAGCGCCGCTCCCCCACTACGGATACCGTTGTGTTTTAACGACCCGAGCGCGCATTTATAATAGAACCTAGGTAATAACTCTCGTTTTCGTACCGACACGTTATGTAAACGTGGAAAAAGCCCGTACAAATCAGCTCTTAATTTTATACATATTAATATTATTATTATGAGACATCACACACCAGTAGCCGATTCGAATTTATTTAAATCCTATCATATTATGGTAAGCAGGCGGCACAAAAGATTTGTATAAAATATATGTAATGTATTAGTTTCTGAATTTTAAGTCGAGTAATAGATCGTTATATTCTTACTACTGTACATGCGTTCGGGCAGTTTAGACTAATTACAGTTTAGATTAACTTTTATTTCATATGTAGTAAAATTCATATTCATACGTATTCATATTCAATTTCATATGTAGTTCTAAAAGTAGTGCAATGTAATGCTCAGTAGTTATAGCTTAGTTCTTTAGACTTCAGATTCCAGTGAGTACTTGAATTTGGACAAAAATAATACAGTTCCCGACATGTTTCGGGACTTTATAAAAGTCCTTGCTTTAGCATTTAATGCCGCTTCCGCCAAAAATACTGATTCTCTCGGACCAAACCCGCTGCATTCGCTCGATGAACGTATGCGATCGCAGCCGAGACATTTTACTTTCGTTTTCAACAACATTTACATATTTACATAAGACAAATACATATGTATATATATATATATATATATATATATATATATTCAAAACACTTTAACTACTCCTTATTTTAAAAAAAACAGCACTGCGATATTTTGTGTTATAATGAAAAGAGCGCCAAAAACAAATCAGTCGACTACGGGATGACTTAGTGGCATCCTTAAAATAAATACACAGGCACTGTGTACATGAAGCATTGCTAATAAGAAATAAAAAGATAAACATTGGTATAAAGATACGTGTGAATATGAGTCACGTCGCTACATCAATGGGCGATCCCCCGGGAGGTACCGCTCGCCGTACGCCGAGTACCGTTGCGCTGCCGGCGAGAGACCGCGCACGCGCAACCTAGACAATTACTCTCGCTTTCGACTCAACGCTTTTTATGTGGCTCGCCGGAACGTAACAGTTCGCCGTGTTCTTTTTAACGACCGCGTCTGCTTTCTTTGTATTCATTGTTTCGCCGAATATTTTCATTTTGTGTTCGTCTAGAGCACAGAGTATTTCAGGTACGGCTGTGACGGTATACGGCAATTAAAATAACAAGATCACGGACGAAAGAGAGAGTTTTGATATCCCAAAGTGATACCAAAAAAACATTGCATTTCTTAATATCAGTATTATAACAAAATTGCTTATAAGTTCGTACTTTTATAATGATATAAACATAGATATGTAAAATGCAAATTGAACGCGAAACGTAACCTTTGCCTTGTGTTACCAACTTATACTTTCAGGACCGCCGACCGTTTCCAAGTATCTCTCGAAGCGTGATGTAAAAAACGAGATAAAATCGTGAAGCAAGCATTCAAAACTTTAAAACCTTGACCACGGCTGTCTGACATTAAAGCACACACCTTTCACGGCTCCGTCAGGTGGACGTTGTATAACTGACTTTCCATTTTCTTCGTACAGAGCCATTTTTGTGTTCGATGTAAGCAATAATCCTAATCAAATTATCTCTTGTATTGTTTTGAATTATTCGGAATTTTCTATTTTCATATAAACAGACCTGCTGGCACGTTACCATGGTCGCCTATTAACGCTTTCGACAACGAACTGACCAATGCCTATTACACGAATCCTTAACTTTATAATGCTAGGAATGGCAATTTATGTTACAAAAGGCGGTGTTTAGGGAATGTATGTTACATTTATAATCGAGACATCCACCAAAAGAAGGATTATCTACTTTAGATGGTAGCTTCGAAGAGTAACAAGGTTTTGATGCGAAAATCATTGTTTTCTTTCTAGTCGATCTCTTGGAACTACTTTTATATAAAAACGTATGAGAATAGCAATGAAAAAAAATTATCTGCTGCGTAGTGCAGTGAAATCTTTCATTTTGGTAATATTTAATAAGTAGAGCACTACATTATCTATTGCTCACATAAAAAGAAAATCTAAGTATATTAGATTTATGATTATATAGAGCTCAATTACATCTGCGATCAATCATTCTAGAAATATCTTAACGAAACGAATATTAGCGTACTGCACTGTGTATATCGATTAATATTACATTTAAGTATGTCATTATAAGATGAATTTCCTAAGCTGTAAGCAATGTACTATATTACAAATATTAATAACAGGGATCATAAAGTGTCAAGCACATTATGTCAAGATACTTAGACAATTTGAACATGAATCTTATTTACTACATTTATGTATATGTATATAAGCTGCTACTTATTCAACCGTTCTTGATCTATAACGTAATATGGTTCGTCAATAAGATAACATTTTCTGTTTCCCATGAGGCTGCAAAAAATATTGGAAACTAGTTGGTGTTTCATAGCGCTAGTCGTTGATATGAACCCCAAACACGCTCGCCTCGGTGGTTCCTACATTACACGCGGTTATATTCGCATGCGTGTCGCAAGAGACTCGCCGCACCACAAGTTAAGGTCGCCGATGTGTGGCAATTTTCCCATTTCGAAGAGAAGCCGAACCTTGACCTAGGAGTTGAATTTCGTTTCGTCACACCGCTTTGCACGTTACATATTGCAATTCGGTGGCTGCACGATTTACAAAAAACAAGCCGTCGTGTACGTGGCGCTAAAAGAAATATTTTGTATTTTGCTAATTGTTTTCTTGCTGATAAAAATACAACTCAGATATTTTTACTATAATTGTCTCTTGAAAATTTCAAAGTGCAATTAAAAAATATAGAAAAGGAAAAATATATTTTCTTATATATCCGATCCGATATCTTATATATCCGTCATTTTCTAGCGGTATTTGTGTTTAATCCGATTAAAGGAAAAATGAACCCTTCTTGTATTTGTGTACCGCGCCGCTAGATGTCGCTGGGCGCGAGCGATGCGAGGCGCGCGCGCACGTTGCGCCACCGCGCTCTTTACGCAACGCGGCCGTTCACCCCGGAAGGCTTTTTCTTTAGTGTGTTACTGAGCCACAATCGCGTGACT
>DWQT01003911.1:0-11853 GCA_018244895.1 Myscelus amystis hages | reverse complement strand
GCTGTCTGGTTACCATAACACAGGCATTAAATTGCCTACTTTGGAATCAGATAGCCGTGTGTGGAATTGTCCTAAAGGGCATCAAACTATGACAATATCCATAAAAACTGAATAACTGCACACCATAAACCGCTTGAATCGAAAAATTATTAATTATAACTTGTTTAAAAAAAACGATATAGTGAATGACGGAATAAAAAACGATATGGTTTTTTTATAATTTATTGCATAAACATATTTTATCCCATTAGAAAAACAAGTAGATTTTTAACAAATATTTTAATGAACAATCAATTACAATTAAACAGAATAATATATCCGGTGTGTTGCAAAAGGTGTTTAATATATAATTTACTTTGATACCTTTCAATAAGTCTAACTAATTTAATGAAAGAAAATACTTACAATTAAAAGAATAAAAATTATACCATTCAAAAAGTCTTGCTACCGGAACAAGACATTTAACTATCTCTTGAAATTATGATCGGAACTAGCGATATTAACAAAAGTAACTATGAAATTTTCTCATAACATATTCTCTTCAGTGAAAAATATTGTCATCCATATTCAGTCCTATTCAGAGACAATTCTTAATCATTCCAATATCTGATATGCCCCACATTAAATACGTATTCAAATCAATTTCAAAATGTACTTACAACATAATATTATAATACCTACTATACTTTCATATAATAACCAAAATAGTGTTTGATGTGCACATTGGCATTTCTCATAATTTTTAGACAAAATATTACCAGCCGACTTATAATTTTAACTACATTTTTCTTACTACTTTTAAGAAATTTATTTTTTCCCAATGTAATTATCCTCTATATTATAATGTACTTTTCACGAGAATAGAGCTCAGCTTTTCCATAAACATCACATGTAATTTTTTTTTTTTACATTTTCTCCTTTAATAAAATCTTTTTACTTACTTATGAACACTTACAACAATTTAGAATATATTTCCGACTATTTTACTTTTAATACTAATGCAGACCACAGAAAAAACAAATCAAGGTTACAATGAATTTATGTGAGTTTTTTTATTAAAAAAGAAAATAAAAAATAATATTATTTTATTACTTTTATTCCTCCCCGAACTGTTAATAAATGGAATGTATTGTATGAATGAAAGCATGTAGCATAAATTTATTCAATGAACGAATTATTTCGCCCCGGTCACCCACATACACACTTGTTGTCTAAAAAAGTTATAAAAAATTCACATACCACTGCTGAAAAACAGTTATATTATCCCTCAGACTTAACAGCTAGCTCAAGTTAGATATTACCACGGTATCAAAATCTTCACACTTTTATAATTTTTATCTTTACCAGTGAATCTATTTTATATTGCTTTAATGAACCCTTTGTCAACAATATGTTGAGATATTACAAAATAGTGTAACTGTAAAGTATGTTTTACACCAAAAACTGAGATTCTTAAATTCTGTTTAATATGTCATTTTCAAGAGTTTCTTGAACTATGCCGTAAATATTGACAGTTCATTCTATTTACTGCTTTTAACAAACACATACCATGCGTTTTTTATCAGCTTGTGGATAATAGTTTAATTAAAATATTCATATATAAATAGTAAGCAAAACGACCTTTCTTTTAAATTTAACAATAATTATGTCTGTAAACAAGGAAAATGTAGTTTTTTTTTAGGGGCAATTAAATGTAACAGTTAGTGAAAATTTAAGCCATTGCATATGTATATGTACTAATGATGTGCACGAAAATTTTTACCGTTTCCAGAAGATTTAACTATATTAGTCCTATCTATATTATTAGTGCCCGATGATCATTTTAAGGGGAAACATGTAGTTAGTGAATCTGAAACTTACTGCTGATTGAATACTGAACACAAAGGGCCATTAAGATTTCAGAGAAGACAGTGGAAAGCAAACGAAATGTTAAATGACAAGTTTGTGTGGCCGCATGACGTTAGTAGTGCAAGAAACACAAAAACAGTTTTAACTAATGATTAAGTACAACAACAGAAGATTTATGATATACATGAACATCTCGACTACATGTTGCACAAATAATTTGTGCGTGCATTTAGTGCAAGAGTAACAAAATACAATAATATTACAGTAAAAAACTTAAAGAAAAATAAATAATTACCTTTTAATGATACTATTTTAATATTCATTGCTAATCCTACCTGTATGAACATTTTACAAAATTTGTTTGAATTAATTTAACAGCCTCAACGTAAACGAAACCAACGGTACTTTGTGGTGAAGTCTTTGATATTATTAGAAGCCCGAAATTACTGATTTCTGTACAAACACACTTTAAAATTTCAATTTCAATATAGAATCAAGATACTTTATCATATTCCAAACTAATTATATTATCTATGCCACAATTCTATTACTCATACATAAACAGGAAGATAAATTTGGTAGCCAATATAAATTTCCAATTTAAAATAATCAAAATAGGATTGGTATAGAATATTAGTACTTGACAGTGCTCCTGTAGTGAAATATTAAAAGAAGAAACGGATAATATCATATTAAAAGTTATGAAATCTACTTAAAAAAATTGTCTATGGTCTACTATCACATTTGGTACAGGTTTGGGTTAGAATGCAATTGAAGACGGTGGCATGGAACATTCCCCAACTGTTACTCTATATGATGCTAACTCACTGATCCCATGGTAATGAACAAAAGCGGCTACAATTACCAGTACATGGAAAATCTGATGAGATTGGAACCAAATGTCACATTTTCCTGGAAACCAGCGTTCAGGTACTCGTAATGCGTAGAACATTGCCCCCAAAATATATAATAGGCCCATCAGAACCAACCACCCAAGGGATGCTTTACTGACTTGACTAAACCAGCCTTCTGTGATTCCATAGTGAATTGCTGGCACTATGCCGGAAAGCCCGAATCCCATAAACACTCCTGCTCTTAGTGGCCGCAAACGAGGCTCAGAAAACCTATCCCACAAGGATACAATAATTGATAGTACTCCTAGAACTACCACCACTGACAAGTATATGATTTTTGGTCGGTAGTGGCAATAAAAGCTATAGTAAAGCCATGGAACAAAGGACCCCATAATGAGCAATGCTATGCCGCAATAATCTAGTTTAGAAAACAGTTTCCCAACCATCTCAGAGTGACAGTACAGTGTGTGGTAAGCGAACGAAAAACCCAGACATACAATAGCGCCTACAAAAAATACTCCAAATATCATCTTCTCCTGCATTTGTATTTCAATCGACGGCCGGGACAGGAAGTAGATAGCAACACCAATGAATGCAACACAACCAAGTAAGTGGGTCCAAATGTTGCCAGTCTCTGTGTGAATTCGGAAAATTGAGGCGAAACAAGCGCTGAACGACGGCAGGGGCGGCCTGTGGCCCTTGTGCAGATAGTCGTTGTCCTGGAGCCAGCGCGGCAGATGTCTGAAGTGGCAAACGTTCCACGACGCCTCCCACACCTTCCGGACGAACTCCTCGGCCTGTTCCGCCGCATTATGTGCGAGCGCGCCCAGATCTATCTCGTCGGAGAGAACTCCGGCTTTTAACACCTCCGCCATTTCGGCGTCAAGCAAATGCTGATCCTCCGGCGTGGAAGGCAGAGGGCATCCTTCCTCCTCCTCGGCGAGCACCTCGTCGAGCTCGTCCATTTGAGAAGCAAGACTCTCGGCCTCGGGGTCCCATCCTTGCCGTCGTCGGAGGCCGTCCGACGACGCGCTCTGAGATCCCGTGTCAGAGTCCACTTCCCACATGATTGCTGCGTCCGACTGCACGTGGCTACGCGAAAATCAAAACCATTCGACACGCGACCTTCGGTAGCGCTCCGACAACAGTTACTCGCGACGCGAACGTATAATCCAGTTACGTCACAAAAACAGTAACACGCAAACCACGCACTAATTTCTATTGTTTCTTTGTACACTAATTAAAAATCCGATCAGTATGGATGATGAGACCCATGTAGTATAAAAAAAATATAGTTAAAAACTTCACCACGCTATGTCCGTACAACAACCAATTTAGAACAGCTGCAAAGAACTGTCGACTGTCGAAATGTCGTCTTGCCCGAAACAGCACACCATGTCCGATTTACAAATATACCCGTCTCACTCTAATGTTAATTTTCCTGCTCTAGCGTAGTGTTGTCATCGATTGCGTTTCCAATCTTACGTTAAAAGCGTTTGAACAATCGATTCAATCAATTCAAAATCAGAAGTCAGCCTTCGACACTTTCCAATTGAATCGATTCACAGGACGGTCCACGGAAAACGCTTTATTAATTATAAGGTTTCGCACTATATTTCAGAGGGCATTTTAATTACTTTCTAGTTATTAAACTGAAAAATATATACAAATAAATAAATACATTACAATACATTAATGATCTGGGCGCGCACTGGCAAGTGATAAATTACACCAATAGTAATATACTTTATTTTACAGGTGACTGTTAGTAAACAAGTGGAGTAATTCTCATAAAATATAAAAAATTTCTTTACTCTGATACTGATACTAATTAGGCCTAACATTTTACACAAAATCTATATCCGACATATTTTATGAAGTTATGATATTACACACGATATATTTCTTTATTCTGCGATTAATCGCGTTGCGAGTATCACAGACTCGTATGAATGTAGTAGCATATTACTTGATTACATCACTATTGGCTTTGACACAATCAACGAAGCTCTATACCAAATGCAAGCTTGTGATTGGTCGTAAGAATTTTAAGAAGATATTTGACATACACTGAAACTTAGGGAATATAACCTAAAATATCTGAAAATATTATTTTGCGAAGCCTACTTATAAAATAGATGTATAATTATTAGCGGTAATACTCACTTTTTAAACATTTTCTTGATTTTTAGCACAAAATAATACTGCGAATGGAACAAATCACTTAAAATGAAATATATACTCGGAATTGCAGAATCTTATGGCACTTGTCAAAATAAATCTTGCATCTATTCTTCCACCAATGAACACGAAACATACTGACGTGTGATTGGCTAATATTATAGTTTGACAACGTAGTGCCTTTATTTTACAATCTATGTAGAGTAGCTATGTTTTTAGCTTAAAACTGACTATTAATAAAAAATATGTTAAATTTTGTCTCTTCAAAACTATTTGTATAATTGTCTTAAAGTATACTTTAAATAAGATTTAGTGACTTAGTTGCCATTTAAGTTTAGACGAATAAACAGGACCCCAATATTGTTTTGTAAAATTAAAAAAAAAAGTTGAATAGAAAAACTGATACAACTAATTTATTAATCTGTTATGCGCATCTTTTTTAAATATTTGATCGTTTGATTATAAAAGTATATTTAACCAGTAATGGCGTTAATATATATACAACCTTATCTTATTATTAAATGATTTATATTTTATCGTTTGATTTATACAATACGGATCCTAAAAATAGAACTAAATAAAGCGTAAAAATGAAGTTGCTAGTTACAATATTTTCCTTCTAATCGGGAAAATTTAAAGATATCTATATTTATAGAACGGTAAGCTTACCTCATCAATAAGCTTACATATATTACTACAGCTTAATTCTATTAAATTCAAAATCACTGTTTGTTGTTTGCAATATA
Source organism: Myscelus amystis hages (assembly GCA_018244895.1). Taxonomy (NCBI): domain Eukaryota; kingdom Metazoa; phylum Arthropoda; class Insecta; order Lepidoptera; family Hesperiidae; genus Myscelus; species Myscelus amystis. The sequence continues at coordinate 6,224 of DWQT01003911.1, read as the reverse complement.
CATAGCATTGAGGATGTTTATCTTGACATCTTGGCAATGCATGACAAAAAGATTTTAAGGGATAAAGTCCAATAACATATTTCTGAAAAATCTTAACTTAATTGTTTTGCTTTAAGAACTATTCTTAATTGGTACGTTTTTATATACTGTACAATTTTAATACGTAAATAACCCTAACTACTAACATACTGGCTAACTAACATCAGTCTAGTCAGTACTAGTAGCACGATCTCTTTCCTTATGTCAATGTCAATGTTGCCGTCTACTATCTCTGCTATCACATCTGTCATACCGTTTTGTATATCTTGCGTACGCATAGCATAAATTACCGCATGGTTGACTTATTAATATAACATAATACATTTTAATTTGTAGTGTTAGGTTTCATTTTATATTGTACCTACATGTGGTAAAACATATAATGGCAAGTCTTTTAGAAATTTTAGTTACTTGCGATTCTAATAATGCGTTAGCAACATGTAATGTGTTGGATCCCTTGACCGGCACCACATTAATGACTTACAAAGGAGGCGGCACGGCTGAAACGAAAACGTTGTCGTTTATTGGAAACGATTACTTGGTTGCAGTGGAGAAAACAAAACCAATTCTACACATATGGGCGTTAAACTCGCAACAAACTGTGCAAGGTGTGCGTTTTATACTGCCGGGCAAAGCTAGCGCTTTTGCAATCACGCAGGACGGCGCCTACTGCGTCGCTGGTATTGATGAAAAAATATATTTGTGGCAAATTGCATCTGGAAATCTACTGACAATAATAAATCGCCACTATCAACGAGTGAACATACTGAAATTCACTCTGGATGGTCGGTTTTTTGTATCTGCAGCGGAAGACGGAATGGTGATGGTGTGGTCTCTAGCCACAGTTGCAGCTCACCCCGACGTGGAACTAGTGACACAAAGTACTGCTGGTCAACATGACCCCATTTATATTTTCTCTGACCATTCTCTGCCAGTAACAGATATGTACATAAGTAAAACAGGTATGCACGGTCGCTTGTGCACTGTGTCCTGTGACAGAACATGTAAAATCTATGAGCTTGCAACAGGAGAAATGTTATTGAATTTAGTTTTTGATGAACAACTCTCTGCTGTTACTATGGACATTTTGGAGCTTAATATCTTTGTAGGAACAACTGTGGGTAAAATTTATAAATTCAGTCTTGCAAATCCTCCCAGAAATAGAGATGTGATGAACGCTGCAGTGAGTAAAGCTGCTTTTATGTCGCACACGAAAACTGTAACCTGTTTATCTATATCAATGAATGGCAATATTTTAATGTCCGGTGGCAATGATGCTCGACTCATTCTGTGGCACATACAGAGTAGGCAGCCTGTTAAAACCATAATGCATAAGGGTGCAATCACCAATGCATTTTTTACTAAGAATATCGATGCTATTTATAAGCAGGATTTTACACCCAGCATCATACTACATAGCTTAGAGAGAACATTAGAAAAAGATGATGAAGAAGCGATTGAAATAGATGTGCTGGTGAACAAGAAGATCCATTTCTGGCCCGACGGAAGTAAAAATGAAATTGAAAATAATCTACAATCACAGCAAATGGAAGTTGAGTATAAACAGAAGGAAACAACACTCAAAGTAGAAGTGGACAAGCTCAAGAAGATTAATGCTAATTTGTTTGAATATTCTATGAACAGTATCTTAAATTCTGTACCAGTTGTAAATAATGTTAATAATACAAGTAAGAAAAGGAAAACAAAAAAATGAATCAATAAATGTGTCAGTTTGCATTCTTTGTTTGCTTTGAAGATCATGTTTAGCATGATATCATAAAACTGGGGGATCGAATCCTTAATAATATTGATAAGATTAATTTAAATAAACCATTGTGTCTATTGGTAGACTTTGTACTCTCAGTAACTGTAGTTTATTCTTTTGTTTCACAGCCCTCATGACGCTCCTTAAACTTTTTAAATTAGGATTTTTTTCTTTTTATGCATCATTGTTGATGTTATTCATATTTGAAATTCTCAGTCATAATCAGGCTAGGCAATTTTTTTTATACTTCTGTGTAAATAGTACTTTGGAAATAATCAAACTTAATTAAGGAGATGGAAAACAAAAATGTTGATTAGAATTAATTACTTTTGTTAGCGTAATTTATTAGTAGCATTGAATTTTATACTAGTGTTTGTTATTGGTCACAATCATTACTACACCTAAGAATTGAGATGATCTTTATGTTACATATCCATTATTCACTAGCAACTGCACCATTCAAAGTGAAACACATTGTTGTAATGACAATGAACAATTGGTTTAGTGCGGTAGAAATAGCTGCAGTAGTGGTACTTTACATATACATAATATTTCTGTGCTCTATTTATTTGTATCTATAACAAAAACGAAACAGGTTTAATAAAATCTTAGGCAATTATCGCTTAATTCCGAAGAGCCGAAGACTACTTAGGAAGTTTTATTCTTTTAGACGGTATATAAGTTCTTATATTAACAAGATCCTTATTATGTTATAGTTTTATGTTTACATGAATTGTAGAATTTGAGGATTATTTCATGTAGATAAGTAAGTCTAACTAGAATTAAAATTACCGCGTTTTTATAACAAATAACAGATAAAAAAGGCAAGTCATTTCTTGCTGTTCTTGCATGGAAATGTATTTTACGTAACAAAACTCAATCGAAATAAGTCGCTTATAAAAAATTACAGACATTAAATAAATAATAATTATTAACTGATCGCAATATATTTAAAAATGAAAGAAATGACATCGATTTTCGGTTATTTTTAATCTACCTTATAAACCGCCTACGTCAAAGAAACGTCACCGATCGTCCGATTTAACGCATTTCTATTTTTCGTTTCAAACACACCTGTGTTATTGTTGTGCGGGATTAAATGCAAAATGTATTAAAATACAGGAAACAAAATTAATCGCATTACAGTATTGAACATGTTTTTATGACAAGGCACTCGTGTGAATAAGGTTACAAACTGGAGCTGTATAAATAAACTCTGTGTTACGTTTGCGTCACAAACAAAACAGTAAAACCTATTTTGTTTACCATTTTCAGTTGGACGTAATGTCGAAGGCTGTGACAATTCCGGAGTGTAATAAGGACATAGGGGTGATGAAGGAGGAGATTTGTTTATCTCCAAGTGAAAAGAAAGATGGTGCTATAGGTTTATTCAGCAGATTGTTGCGATTAGACGCGCTCGGGAAGAGGCACAGCTCTCCTGAGAGTCCTACAGCTACGGAGCCGCCGACGACCTATTACGGAGTGTATATACCTTGTGAAATAAAGAAGGGACCTGATGAAGGTGAATTCTGTGCTTTGTTTACATACACACTTATCTTTTATCTCAATAACAGACCTATCTCAGAGAAGTAGGTCAACCTATATCTTGATTATTGACGGAAAATAAGGAAGTTTATTTATAACTTCAAGGATGCAAATGTTATTTTATATGGAGTTAATGTAGTTTTGCTGTGACAATAGTGGTCATAGGCTCAAGTGTTCAAGTCACATTTCTACATTTTGTCTTTGAATCATCAACAGGTTGTAATATGATTATTTATTAGTGATAGATTTATACACTATGTGCTGTTTTTTTATTATTTTCCTGTTACTATAGAACAAAGACTAATTTATGAAGGGACTGAAAGTTTGTCATAATAACTGTTTTGTTAAGTAGTAAAATATTAATAAGATAAGAATAGGAATTACCAGACTTGGTTCTCACGAAAGGAAAGGTAGTTTTTAATAACTGTTACATACAATAGTGGTATGGCTGAAATTTTTAAACTTATTCGTTAACAGACAATGACTAATTAATATGGACGTATATATCAATTTAAGCAACAATAAGGTCATAATTCAAGTGATTTTGAGTAGTTTTGATGCAAATGTATGCAATTCATATATTTTTACAATACAAATGATATATGTGTGTCGTCGATTAAATTACAGAAGCTATACATGTATACAAGAACAAATCGGAAGCGTTGGAACTGGTGCGCAGATACAAATCGGCGAGGTTCAAGGTGTTCAGGAGCCATCAGGATGCCGTGTCGTTTGCTCTTAGAGGCGCCGAGCCCACTGAGACTCACGAGGGGAATAACAACTGTAAGTAATCTTATCCATATGAAAATATTTAGACAATTTTTAGGGGTGTGACCGGAGAGGAAATAAAAGTCTTTAATCATTCCCCACTGTATATTCACAAACACACTGTAAAATTATGAAAATGTGAACACACATATAATAGCGAGCCCATGCGGCGTCGAGAAGCGTGCGCGCAGCACTGCAGAAAAAACAAAAGAAGAACGAAAAACAAAAGATGGAAAACAGAAGAACGTCGACGCACGAACAAATAATAAGAAAAACATTTGTGACTAACCAGCATGCTACAAATTTGCTCATTTGCCGATGGGCTATGCAAATATAATTTGTGTCACAGTGTACACAAACATGACTAACTCTTATAACATGCATCTTTAGCTTGTTTGAAGAATTGGTTAAACTCCCTGTCGACTGTGGCTGTGCCCACGGTCTCGGGCCACTGACTTGGAGCCCTCTATTGATGGTTCCTTTTAAACAGAAGTCCAAATGCTAAAGCATAAGTCTTACCTTCCATGCTTTCATTCTTTGTCCATGTTGTCATATTTGAATGTATGCTGTAAACATTTGATTTCTTACCTCTATATACATATGTATACACGTTTGTACGAAAAGGGGACAATGTCCTTTCTTATCTACCATTTCTCCACTCTACACTTAGATATGAATCTGAAGCCTATTATTGTTATTTAGGTCATGTACAGATTATTTTTTCTACTTTGATAATACATGCATGCATATTATATTGACAATTGAATTATCATTACAGGTATTTGTTACACAATTACATACATTTACTGTATTTTTTTCCATAAAAATGAAATTGAATTTAAAATTAATGATTTGAAATTTTGAATAATGTTTCTTACTCAATATCACACAATCTTATGTAATTGAATTTTGAATGTGGTAATACATTTACAGATACTAAAATATTTCATACTAGTAATATATAACGAGCAATAGTAATTTGTTAAGATCAAGAGCAATTGAAAAAGATATAAAAAGAAGTACCTAAACATTTATTATTTATGATTTGTATATCTTTTGTATATCTTTGACAAAGATAACACTATCTCATAGTCACCTGATTTTATCGAATAACCCAATCATACAACTATCGCCATGTATTTTAATTCTAACAATTTTTCGTTTCGTGGTTATTATTACTTGATTTCGTCAGTTCTAACTGTTATCTATATTTGTTGATATAATTAAACCATGTCTGAATTTTAAAAACGTGCCTGAATACAAAAGATCAAGGCTATATACGAATTTTATAGCCTATAAAATGTCTAGAAAAAAGAAGCATATAAATATGCTAATTGGGTGCTCCTTTAATCTACAATTGAATGACAATAGTAGCGATGAGTCGACGTGGAAAAGTGACGCAGAATAATAATCGCACCAGTGTAAGAGGGACGGGGGTACTACACAATGGAAAAGCGTTACTAGTTTGCGCGCTAACTAACTATTAGGTCCCGGCATGCAAATTATATTTATTATTCTTATCATTGATACAGGCGCTTTTGAGCGGGTCTTCTGTCTCTCTGAGGTCCTTTTGAGGCTTACTTCTCAAGCCTATGTAATTTTTTTGTATTTGTAACGTCAATAATGAGAAACATTTTTTTTCCCATGAAAAAGAGGATAGGATACGTTAGCTTGAGATGACCTTCAAACGTCCTCAATAAATAATATCAAGCCTGACTTTCAGTTCTAGATATTAACGCGTTCAAACAAACTATTGAGCCTTATTGAATTAGCCTAGATGTGGCGCCTGTGTACTTTGCCGCGGCTGTAATAAAAACCGCACCCTGTATTATTGTACAGTCTAATCTAATCGACCGTTCACGAACCTGCGTAATGACGGACACTCCTCATGTGGGTGTGAAATATCCAATCTAATTAAGGTAGCAGTTCAAATGAAACTGCCAAAAAACTTGTTAAACATCAAATACATACCAGACGGGCCTCTTGGTCGAGCGGTTAGAGACCCTGACTGTGAAACCGGGGGTCGTGGGTTCGATTCCCACACAGGACAAACATTTGTGTGATGAGCACATTTATTTTTTCTGTGTCTGGTCGTGATAAAAATATC
>DWQT01003910.1:0-11853 GCA_018244895.1 Myscelus amystis hages | reverse complement strand
ACGGAGAATACTTAAGGAATGAGATCAAGAATCTTTCAAGATTTATATCAGTGATGAAATTCAGGCCGCTCAGCTGGCGCATGACTCATGCGTATGTGCTTGCCGACAGGCTGGAGGATATCACTAGCCAGGAAGTCATCAGAAAGGATCCTAAAGTCAACAGAGACGTGGTGCTCTATGGCTATGTGAGGGGGGTTCCATTAATGAAGGACTCAATGGTACATATAGCAGGTAACATATTGATTGTAGAAATATTGTTATTCAGTCAGCAAACACAATTAATACCGAACTTTGTTTATATTATCTTTATTTTTCAGATATTTAAAATAAAATATTTTCCTTTTATCTTGTAGAAAGATGAGTACAAGTTCTCTTGGTCTGTCTTTTCCTGATTTAAATGGTACTTACCTTGTGTACATCGTTTTACAGGAGTTGGTGATATGAAGATTAGTGAATTATCATACCTGCCTGATCCATGTCCACTGCCTAGTACTGAAAAAAAGCGACATTTAATGGAAAGAGAGAGACAAATATATGCACCCTTCTCTGGTGTTGGGGGCATAGTGTATGACAAGGATGCAGTATATATTGAACTAAAAGGGTCTCACTCACATAAACAGGAAGATGAAGAGACCAATGAAAAGAGGGCTTTACTCAAAAATGTGGTTGAGACGAGAGAGACGGTGGATGAGCAAATGCATGAAACAGGTTTTAAACTGTTCAGTGGAGGAGCTGTCATATATCCAGACATGTTAAAAGATGATGAATATTTACAGCATGATAACAATCAACCAATTTCTGACGAATCAAGCTCAGACGGAGAAGAGAGTGAATCAGACAATGATAGTGGTATAGATCAGAGTGAGAAGGATACCAAGAAGACTCAAAAATTACCATGGGACAATGGTTCAGAGTCTGAGGCAGAAGTTAATAGTGATGGTTGTGAGGATAGAACTGATAAAAGTAATCATATGAAGAATAAGGAAGAAGATGATCAAGAAAATTTGAGTACAGAAGCTGAAAATGATGAAGACTTTGGTACAAAATGGAAGGAAAAGTTGGAAGAAAAAGCAACTATGGCTTATTTTGAACGACAAAGAACTTCCAAGAATATTATGAAACTTGTATATGGTGAATTTGAAATAGGTAATAACAGGAAAGAACAGACACAGGAAGATGATGATGGTAGCGATGAAGAAGAAATTGGTGGACTCTTTAAGAAGGTCACAAGTACCCAGAGGAAAAAGCAGAAAGAAAAGGAACATCTAGATGTTGATGAATGTTCATTTTTCTATGCTTTAGATAAAATCAATTTAAGAGATTGGTCCAGTGAACAAAACAGAGGTTTGTTGATCAATAATTTTGTTACTGGCAAAAGATCTGCAGACGAAGATGCTTCGGAGCTTCTAAAATTAGATGATGCTAGTGATGGCGATGACGAAGAATTGTTTGGTGATTTTGAGGACCTGGAAACAGGAGAAAAGCATGTTTCAAAAGAAGACGAGAATAAGGATAGCAAAGAAGGAATGGGCTTAAAACGGAAAGCTGAGCCAACAAAATCTGAGATTCTCGATAAGAAAATGAAATTGAAAGCTAAGTTTAATGCAGAATATGATAATCCTGATGAACATCGGATTAAGGGTGACCACTCTTATTATGAAAGTTTAAAAGCAGAGGCCCTAAAACAGTCCGAGCTGAACAAGTCTGTATTTGAAAGCTTAGATGATGGTTTAAGGGTCGAGGTAGAAGGCTATAGACCAGGATTGTATGTAAGAATGTTATTCAAAAATATTCCTTCAGAATTTGCGACCAACTTTGACTCCAGTTATCCTGTTCTTATTGGCGCTTTAAATATGGCTGAACAAAATATAGGTTTCGTCTCGTGTAAAGTAAAGAAACACAGGTGGTATAAGAAGATTTTAAAAACTAATGATCCTTTGATCATTTCGTTGGGTTGGCGTCGTTTTCAAACACTACCGATTTATTCGAAAATAGAAGACGATTTAAAATGTAGGTATTTAAAGTATACACCCCAACATGTTACATGCAACATGCATTTTTATGGGCCAGTTACTCCACAGAACACTGGATTCCTCGCTTTACAAACGGTCAGTAATGACACCAACGAAATAAAGAGAATAGGTTTTAGAATAGCAGCAACGGGTAGTGTAAACGAAATCAACAAGTCTACACAAATAGTTAAGAAACTCAAACTGGTCGGAACTCCATTGAAAATATACAAAAAGACTGCATTTATTAAAGATATGTTCACGAGCACTTTAGAAGTGGCGAAGTTTGAGGGAGCCAGAGTTAAAACGGTGTCTGGTATACGAGGACAGATAAAAAAAGCTTTGAACAAACCCGAGGGGGCGTTCCGAGCGACATTCGAGGATAAAATATTAATGAGCGACATTGTGTTCTGTAGGACTTGGTTCAAAGTAGACGTGACCAAATTCTATGCACCCGTTGTTAATTTACTCCTTTCCGTTGGTAACAAGAACGCATGGCAAGGTATGAAGACGAAAGGTCAGCTTAAAAGGGAGCGCGATGTTAAGAACGATGCCAACGCCGACTCGATGTATAAGGAAATCGTCAGGGAACCGAAAGTGTTCAAGCCTCTATCGATACCCAAGGAGTTACAAAAAGGTTTGCCGTACAGGTTCAAACCTAAAGCGAAGATGGTCAGTCTCTCAGGGAAGGACAATAAAGAAAAATTCGCAAACAGAATAGCCGCGGTGAAGAGCCCGTACGAGCAAAAGGTGGCCAATGTCATGAAAATGTTGAAAACGAATTACAAGAAAAAGATGGACAATCAGAAGGAACTCACTGCTCAACGCCTCAAGAAGCACAAGAAGAAGCAAGAGTTGGAAGAATGGGGGCGGCTGAAGCGGCAGAAAGAACTAAAAAAGAAGATTTGTAGGCATCTGAATAAGATGGCCAGTAAGAAAAAGCCACAAATGTAAAATTTGTTGTATAACCGCTAATTGAAAATAAAATAATTTCATTGCTATTTGTAATTTCAATTGAAACTCTTGAAGTAATAATATAGAGGGGATTAATAATGTGTTAAAGGAATATTAATTGATAGCCTTAAATTACTGGCAATAAAATGAATGATGTATCCCATCAAAAACACTTAGGAATAATACGAGTCAAATCCTTATTCAAAAATCTTGGCTCTTTAAAATACTAAGATTGACAAATTAAAGTAATTTCTGACCAAAATTTTATTCTAAATAAATTAAATATCTAATACCCAATACATCCTATCTCTAGGATACATTATTGAGTAGGTGGTTACAATGTGTGCTGAATTAAAAGTTCAATTAGTGCTTATATTTCCTTTTTTTGACCTAAAAATTAACAATTGCAGTTATCCCTCAAGGAGTATGTTCATGTGTGGTGTTGTTAACGAAAAGGGTAGTAAGTATAGCTCTGCAAAGGGAGCGCGGGGGCGAGGTGAATGTGAGTAATAAAATAAAACAGGTAGTTACATCGTGTAAATTGTATTTACTTGTTATCATTATGCACAACGTATGTCGTCACTGCACATCGATAAATGTTTTACAAAGGTTACACAGTTCAGGTTACATTGGTCAAAATAATCACTGTCTAGAATAACAATTTTGACGATTCGACATTAGACAAGAATGCCCCTGTACTCGAATATAATTTTCCTGTAGGATAATTTTTTTTAAATTTAATTACAACATTAGTCAGGGCGAAGCGATAACTGTTACACGAAAGCGTTGGAATGTGGCGGCCGCTCCTATATACATCCGACATATTTCACTAACGTCCTATAATACATGTAACTCCTTAACGCGAGGGGTAACTTTACTCTTTGGTAGCGCGGGCCGCCCGTGGAATGTGACGGACAAGCGAAACGCACCGGTCGTCGCGGCGCCGGCGGGAGTCGTCCGGAGACGTTGGCACGTGCGGAGGCCGCGGAGCCGCCGCGGACCGCCTGCGGAGCGGCCCGGTGCGTCCCGAGCGGGCCGCGCGAGGATGAGGATGGTTTTGGGATTGAACCGCTACTCCCGCTTCATCCTCTCGTAATCTTCTTTACAAAAATTGTAGCTACACCGATAAGCTATAGACTAATGAACTAAATAACCATCACGTCGACGCGCTATAGTTGCATCGAAAAAATGTAGACGTTATCATTTAGTTATATTTTTTTATAATATGTTAATTTCTCGCGAAACGTATGATGTGTCCGAATGATATTGTAATCGAGACATCGCTTCGACGACTGCCTCTGGCTGCGATGGAACCGAGGAACGATTCGACTGTGATATTATGTAGTATGACATTTATGCAATATATAATAATTATATCAATATTATATCATCCTCATCCTGATGTTTAGAATATATTAAGGATGGAATTGAGAGTTAATATTTCACCTTTTTATATACATAATTTGTCAAAACAAAATTCATGTATTTATGTAGAAATTAATAGATAATGCGCAGATTTTATTTAACAGTCTTATTGACGACCAGATTCATTGTTAGCGCTGAGCTAGGCGGAGCCGGCGGCGAGCCCCGTCGGCACTGGTCGGTTCATATCCCAATTCACCGTCGAATCGCTCCCCATCGATCGTAGCATACATATAAAATAAATTATAATTAGTTAGGTAATTATATTTTGTACAAGTGTCTGCTAAACCCACGCGGTGTGGCGGCTGCGAGCGAGCCGCGTGTACAGTGTCGTTGTGTTTTATTTTGCAGCCGCACTCGGGCCGACCGACGGCCGGCGGGCCGCGCGTCACCTCTAAACATTATAATACTGTTACTCGATAAACTATAGACGACCCCAGCGAAGGGCGGCGCGGGCGCGCGGCGGCCGCGGGAGGCGTCGCTTCGTATAAATAATACACTCCTACATCAATAAATAATAATTAAGCATTCAAATTATAATATAAAATTATCATTTATTTATTTATTTTTCATTAAAAAAAATCTAGTCGTTTGAACACATCCTAGCTAAATATTGCTACATTCCATACCTACAGGTGATATAAACGCTGTATAATATATAGAAACGATATTTACAAATATAATTCGCTACCGATTCCGACGTCCCGTCGGGTGCCGGCGGGCGCGTGCGCGGCCGCCCGTCGCCCGCCGCGTCGCACGTAACATATCCGCGTCGTAGCTAATTGGCCTAAACTATTTAAAATACAATTCCTCATTAACACCCGTTCGTACGATAACATTTCTCGTCGCACACAAACATGCACAAACATAATGAACAGAACGAGACACACGAAGGAGATGTAAACGACGATATAAGGGTTACATAGAGCGAGGCGCACGGGGCGCGGGGGCGCGGGGCCGCGCGACCGCTTTGTTCACTTGTAAACGCTTAACAAAAATATACCCTAGCTACGTTTCAGTTGTCGCTATAATAATAATAGTAATAATGTATGTATGTATCGTATATTCAATAAAATAGATGATTACAAAACAATGTAGTTTAACACTGTACAAGAGACTAGTATCCGTGCGCTCCGGCCGCGGCGCGGGGCGGCGCGGGGGCGGGGCCTCCGGCGCCTGACGTACCCGGCCATATAAGTATCGGCTAGAAGCGCACGTTCGGTACAGATATATACGGACAGACAGGCACACATTTATCTACGTAAAGCTATATGTACACGCGCCTCGGCGAGGCACTTGGAGGCGGGCGCCGGCGGGCGGCGCGGGGGCGGCGCGGGGGCGGCGCGGGGGCGGCGCCGTCGGTGTTGCCAGTGTACTACCAACAACCTGCTTTATAACAAATATGTTTAGGTCAAGGACACCATTTCGCAAGGTGAAAGTCTATCATATTTCACTACGGATATGATTAATATCGAATGCAAATTGAAAGGATTGACCCGTCAAAATAATATAATATGTAGCCACTTTTAAATGAACTAATTTGTCTATAGATACAAGTAAGCCGGCGGCGCCGCCCGCTATGTTCGTGTCGGTTGCGATGCGATTCTCAGTTATATAATCGTTTGTAAAGTTTGCAAGCTCGTCCGTTCACAGCGCAGACGCGGGTGAACATAACAAGTCTACAGGGACGAACCGTTAAATGGAACAATAATAATTAACACAATTATTACTTACAATAAGGCTCTTAAAACTGGCAGTAAAATAAGTTAAAATAAAAAAAAAAATCATATACACTCGCCGTAGCTACACACTTCTTCACTGTAAAATGACAAATGGGAAAAATTTAAATACAATATTAGTTAAAAGTATAACTAATATTTGGCATCGATAAGTCGAAGGCTAATATTGTGTGCTGTGTTCGCAGATGTATTAAAAAATTAAATTAAAAAAACAGCATTAAAACTGTCATGTGATGTATATGTGGAAAATTTTAATTTACAATAGAGTACATTTAATAAACGTAAGTAAAATAATTAATTGCTGCTAAGATTGTGGTCAATTCCATTAAAACAGCTGCGCGTACGCGGGTACGTGATGAGCGAAATAAATCTCGCGAAATTCTTCCTATTTTATTATCCTATATATTACACCATTCTATATATTATAAATATATAGAAAATGTCCACAACAAAAACCGTCCAATACATTCTGCACCAGGCACGGACAGTACCCGAATAGACAAACAGACAGACAGACAGTGAGACTAAAAAACCATCGGTCCATCCATGAAATATACAAGATCATTAAACACTATTTATATATACAATTCGAAATATACGCGTACTCGATATCGGCGTTAGACCGACAAACGGACACAGCACACAATACTATTATTATGTAACATTAAACAGTAATTATTATCAATACACGGAGTACAATAGTTAAGTACAGAATTCTACATACGTTACATTAATCAGAGCACTTTCGTTATATATCATGTAACATTACATAAAGCGTTACACTACAACTGTCCGTAGTAAATAGTAAACAGTATGTATAGTACAAAGTTACGAAAACTTACTTACAACGACACTTTCTATTTTTTACTTACAGTTCGCGATGTGGCAACATCGGTCCCCGCACGGCAACACCACAGAACAGTTCAAACAGAAACAACGTTCGTACGCTTAACTATTCTTTTCTTAAGTTACTCACACTTATATACATTTCATTGTTGATTACAATTTTAATCGAAAGGAATTAATGAATCCTCCGTCCTGTATTGAAACAGTGGTCTTTTACAGACTGTTAATAATTTATGATCGGGAAACGGTTTACCATGCGAGTGTACCGATGCCGCCGCGCCGCGCCGGTCCAGAGCGTCACTACACCGCACACGACAGCACACGCCACTCAGCAGCCGACGCGCAGCCGGCTGCCCCGCGATCGATACGAACGTATTTCATTGCATACCAAATCACCGTTCGTACCATTTATATATACACGCACACACATAAAAAAATTGTAAAAAATCCTCTTCACAGCTGCGACGCGCTGCCGTATCGGCGCTTCGGTTCTAGCGCGCCAGGGGACTCGACCGCGACCGTCGACGGCTGGGAACATGGCCGGGGCCGTCCGGCGTCGACGTCGTCTCTATTATACACAAGTAACAACAATGCAATATACGCTTAGTTCAATTTTATACTGACTAGAACCGGACCGCGGCCAACGGTGCGCGGACTACATCGACCGATAATAATTTAAACTTTAAACAACATTAAACGTCAGTCGATCGTGAGCGGACCTCGGCGCGCCCTCGGTACGCAATACTGGGGTGGGTGCGGTTGGGGGACCGAGCGAGATTTGAACGACACTAGAAAACGAACAGAATCGACCGGCGTCTCGCACTCGACGCGGTCGTCGCGTCGTACGGTTTGAGCTTCACTCTTCGGGACATTAAGAACTAGGCGGCGATCCGGTCGCGGGCGGGGCGGGGCTAGTCGCGCGCGCGCTGTCAGGAGGGCGGCGGCGGCGGCGGGTCGCGGCGCGCGCGCTCGGTGCCGGCGGCGAGCAGCGCGCCGAACTCGGCGTCGAGCAGCTGGCGCGCGTGCACGTTCTGCGTGGGGATCTGCAGCGCGAGCGCCATGCTGTTGGCGTCGAAGCTGTCGTCGAGCGCGACGAGCGCGCCGTGCACGCCGCTCTCGAGCAGGTGCGGCGCGAACTCCTTGAGCCCGACGGCCGCCAGCCAGCGCTGCAGCCGCTCGTTGCTCCACACGAGCACGTCGCGCGAGCCCGTCTCGCACGCGCGCCGCCGCTCCTCGAGCGCGCGCACCGAGTACCCCACGCGCTTCAGGCACGCCACGCCGAAGTGCAGCGACGTCCTGCGACACGGGTGCACACGCTCACTACGCGCCCCCTTACCGCGTCACGCTCGTAACGTGACGCGTTGGAGACGAATCAAATCAAAGAAAGCTCGAATACGACTACTCTTTTGTTCTTTATAACACTGAATATAGGTACATTAAGCCCGGGCAGACGTACATACACGCCTCACATGCTAAGTGAATGACACGAAAAAATGCTTCCACAGAATTACACTAGCACAATAATAATAGGGAAAGTTAAATGCTCCAACGGTAGTGTTGATGGACGCACATAGTTGCGGAGGGAGACTGAAACTGTGATATCACGATCAAATAGGTCAGACACTTGCTCACGGGGGAGTCGATGGTCACCGAAGCCAGGGTGTACGTGAAGAGAGTGATGGGTGTGGATGAAGCGCGGCAGGTTTGTAAGGACAGAGGATATTTGGCACTCGGTGCGCCCCGCCTACCCCGTTAGGGACCTGGCGTGATGGTTATGTATGAATATATTATGTATATACAATATTAATACTAGTAAAGGTTAGAACCTGTGAAAGCTGTCGACCATCTTGAGCTGCGTCCGCAGGTCCCGCTTGGTGAGGTGCTCCAGCATGCGCGCGTCCACCAGACACTCCATGAAGGTCGTCCTATATTGAGGCAGACCTGGAAACGGGGCGGTGCAGTTGGATCATTTTAGGCCATCACATATTAATGTTGTATATGCAAGTATCATTGTTAGGTTATATTTATTAATTGCTGGTGAGTTTACTCGCAATGATATATCCAGTCACTTTCCAGAAATATACTTATATGACACTTTCTCGAAACATATAGTTATGCTACTTATGTAACTTTATGGCACTTTCTAGAAATACATTTATATGTCACTCATGCCATTTATAAGCCACATTCTAGAAATATTATTGTATGCGACTGGAACGATAAGGTCGCGTTGGTGTGCGGGCGACGCGCGACGTAGTACACACGCAGCGCGGGCCGTACCGAGCGAGGGCAGCCACACGTTGCCGATCCACTCGTGGTTCATGTCCCCGAAGGCCAGCGCCGCGCACGCCGTGCCGCGCGGCGCCGACGGCGACGTCAGCGACACCATCTCCTGGATCGCCAGCCGCAGCTTCAGTCTGTGGAGCGGGTTGCTTATACCTGCGCCGGGCACGGCGCTTTAGTACCTGTCCGCTTTCACACTACGTCCGCGGCGGTGGAGGGGATCGACACGAGCCGAGGCCTACTGTAGCTGTCCATATGAAGGTGGACCAAGCTATGACAAATTTCACTTCTGTGTATTACAAGTACTTTAATTATATTGCCACATTATATTAAAATTGATGGAATATTATTTTGCAACAAGAGAATGAATTAATTGGTAGAATACTTTAATAGCACCAATGGACTTTATGAATTCGTGGGTTAAGGAGTGTTTTGTGTATGTGTGTGTAAGGTGGTGTGACTAACCTATCTCCCGCTGGATCTCCTGGTCGGAGAGCGCGGACATGATGGCGCCGGACTTGACGTTGGCGCGGCACGCGGCCACGTACCACGCGGGCATGCCCACCCACAGCTCCAGCCACGCGACCACCGTGGGCCCGTTCCACAGCGCGAACGGCGTGCCGGCGCGCATCGCCTCGCCCAGCAGCTCGTGCCGGTAGTCGCGCTCCCTGACACCGCGCACGACCGGTTAAGGTGGCAGAACCCTCTGCGGTTCGACTCCGGCGGCACCACCGCCACACCTATTTCTGCCTTATAACAGCAGTGCTAAGCGCCGCCGTGTTCTGGTTTTGAAGGGTGTGGTAAGGTAGGCATACTTTTTCGAGGCATTCCAGCTCAGTCCTCAGGGGTAGCGGCGCATCTGTGGTCGACCCGAGATCGGAATCTGATCTTATCTGGGGTTGATTACAAATGTCCACGGGCGGCAGTAGCCACTTACCATCAGCTGGACTGCATGCTCGTCTTCTACTTCCATATTATAAAAAAACAAACCGGACAACTGTATTTAGCTGTAGGCTCGCGTTTGACCGCCACCCCGCCTGATGGAAAGCGTGATCCGGCCTGGGATGTAGCACGCTCGCCTAGAATACTGCCTCATCACTCTTGTCTCGAATAACTCCAGGTTGTATGAATGGGGAAAAATGCCGGCAGGGAATTCTACTCGTAAATCGTCAACAAAAATACGCATCGCTACGCCCGCCCGTAAGGCACATGAGTGGGAGAGAGAGAAAAACACACAAACTTTAACTCAATCTCTATCTCTTCTCGCGTTTCTCTTCATAGTACATATCTGCAGACACAAGTCAAACCGATTTCGATTGTCGCTTTCCCCTCGATATACATATGTTCCACGCGGTATAAGAGGCGAGGCCGCCGGCCACTCACTTGGTCTTGGCGCGCGCGTAGTCCTGGTGGGGCGGCGGCGGCGCGGGGTGCAGGTCCGGCAGCGAGTCGTCGGCCAGCGAGGACAGCCCGAGCGACGACGCCGACGACAGCGTCCGCCCGCCTTGGGATTGTTGCAACTGGAAACAAAACATTCCTATATTATACCATTAAACCTTACTTAGGGGCGGGGGGTTCGGGCGGCAGCAGAAACCCCTCGCCTCTGGGACGGTTTAGCGTGTTAAACGCTTTATACGACTCGCACGGTCAGCTTCGAACGCGTACATTATGAACTTCTATTTGCGTGGCATTCGACAAACTCGTGACGGCCGGTCCATTTCTAAACCTTTGATGCGGAGAACACGAAAAGGTTTTTACTTTCATAGCGTGCTCGTCGATACGGTAGGACGAAAGTGTCAGACGTTGAATAACAATATGAAATGATGAGCATGTTAATGTTAATGAAGAGCTGGAGGCACTGACCGGCATGCCGGCCTTCTCCTTCTTGCTGAAGAAGCGGCCGAGCGAGCTCTTGAGGCCGCGCTTCTTCTGCTGGTGCATGGACGCTATGGACACGGCGGACGCGGCCGCCGCCACGCCGCGCGGCAGCCCGCCCGCCGCCGGCTCGTCGTAGTACGTCAGCACGAACTCCATGCCCGGCTGGCGGGGCACAGCACACCACATACATTGCCAGAGCACTGGTTCTCAATCTTTCCCATATGATATGGACCATATCAGCACGACCACGAGTTTACCAGACTCCCTAATGTAAGCGGTTTTATGTAGAATTTAAGTGTCGTATTAAAAATGTAGTCGTTGTAATTTGTAACGGACGTGACGTCAGCGCGCGCCCGCCAATGAAAGCCCGGCCGCCATGTTAGTTCTCCCCACCGAAGCCTAATGTGGGGAGCACTGGACACTTGACTACTGGTTGTTGCGGATGCAAGAATTTCGACATCCGCAGAGTCGGATGCGGATGTCTGAATTGATGCGAATACTCCGCATTTACGGATGCGAATTTTTTTTATTTTATTTAATTTTATTTTTTATTTAAATATAGAAGTAGCAGACGAGCATGCAGTCCACCTGACGGTAAGTGGCTACTGCCGCCCGTGGACATTTGTAATCGACCCCGGATAAGACTAGATTCCTATCTCAGGCCGACCACAGATGCGCCGCTACCCCTGAGGACTGAGCTGGAATGCCTCGAAAAAGTATGT